>QGMF01000098.1:0-68455 GCA_007821475.1 Lachnellula arida | reverse complement strand
CTGCACCCCGGCACCCCGGCACCCCCGCAGAACTAGTCCACAGACTGCCGGTAGACTCGAGACTCGTAAGCAGGTCGGGGCGAAGCTCCAGAAGCACACCCGAGACACTCAACTACCGGTACAGTACATACACTTCGGAGTAGCATATACAACCACCACGTTCTATACTCGAAAATACTCCTCTTTCCCCCTCCCCTCCCCTCCCCTCCGTTTCAACAACAATCAGAACAACAGACAATGGATGCACGGCAACAGTCACCGACCCTGAGTAGCAGCAACAGCAACAGCCATGCAGGTATGCAGCAGCGCCCCCGTCCCCGTCGTCTGTCCTGCTTCCCGATTTCCTACTGCGTACAGTACATGTCTCGTTCCATTACTGATTCGAACTCGCAAATCAGATGTGATCGTTGTGTCAAGTGCCCAAAAGCCTCCTGGTACCCAACGGGCCAAACGGGTAGATCGAGCCTGCGAGAACTGTCGCCGGAAACGAGTATGTAATTCGACCTCTTGTCTTGATGTATCCAAGTTCTGTACATTTTTCTTATAAACCACACGTCTCCAGCTCAAATGTACAGCCGAGCAACATCCATGTATGAATTGCCTTCTGTATCACGCAGAGTGCGTTTATGGCCCGAGTCCGAAAGCACGAGCATCCAACAACCTCCCCAAACCATCCACGCGGACGAAGAAACGAAAGCAGTCGCCGGTGGTGGAAAGTGCAAATACTGGCAATGACACAGCCGTAGAGCAAACAGAGCAGTCAGGAGGCAGTCATGGAGTGGCGGAAGATAGGCTGTCTGTGGGGAATAGCACAATCTCGCAGCATGGCAGAGAACCAACGCCAGGCCACAGCCCGAGTACGGGGATGGAAATGCCACTTCAGCAGCATGCAGAAGGGCTGCTACGACTGGACACAGATACCATAGGCGATATAAGGATGGGCGAAATTGATAATACGATGGGAATTGGCCTTGATGATTTCGATGGAATGTCTGATTTCCTCGAAGGCGTCCCTCTGCAAGGGTCTTCGCTTTCAGATTTGGCTCCTCTGCATGAAGAAGCATCCCGACACAGATCCATGCCACATGATGGCTCAAGCCGACCGAGCTCTGAGATGCTACCAGACAAAGAGAGCGATGGAGGTGTTGTTGGTCTGCAGCATTTCATACGTGAGTCAAGCAGACGACCTGACACTCAAAGCGTCGAGTCAATTCCACCCGGCCTGATCGTCAACATGAATGATGCGAATGGAAAATTTATCGGTAGGTAGACTCTCTCGGTGCAGCATCTGGACGTGATATCCCTCCTTAGGACCGGGATGGGAGCAATGATGAACGTACTAACACAATCACGAAGGGGTGAACTCCACGGGCGCGACCGTAGCCTCTAGCCTGAGATATTCCATTGATGGCCATGGGGCTATTAAAGAATGCGACGTCCGAGATTATTTGATCGGATCTGTAAGTCATGTCGATGAGATGGGAGTCCCTCCGAGTACAACACATTTGGACTACAGACTACCAGACCAATCAGCAGCGCGTCAGGGAGTAAATTGTGCGTATCTATTCTGTCTTGTCTTCTTGTCTAATGATTTCATGTCAAGGCTATTTTCGCAACATTCATGTCCATTATCCTATCCTGAATGCGCAGAATTTCCTTGACGATTGGCCACGGCTTTATGACCCGACACCACCAAAGCAAAACCCTGTTCGATATTCCCGATTTTTCTTGATTGTAGCCATTGGTTTGTTGAGTCAGACTCAAACGCCGAATTTGGGTCTCTCAGTGGACGATGCATTACCTCAGGAACTTCATCACCAGGCATGGCGTCTGCTCAATGATGTTCTAGCACGGCCTTATGCAGCGTCAGTGCAAGTCATCCTCTTACATGTAAGATTCCACCCTCCCTTTTATTCCGCCAATATCTACTAAGTTTAATGGGAAGGTTATGTATCTCATCCATTTTAGCAAGAGTGGAATGGCATGGGTCCTCTGCGGAATAGCCATACGAATCGCCCAGTCCGTTGGTTTGCACCGGCAACCCTCTCTCGAAATGAACTTGTTGGAGGAAGAGACACGCTTGAGGTCACAAATATGGTGGGTATGCTATAGAATAGATGCGTAAGTTCCTTTCCTATATCTTTCTTTGGAGCTTCTTTTGTCTCTAACTCCAATTTAGCTCCCTCTCAGCAACGCAAGGCCGGCCGCCAGCCGTGTCAAATACCCTCTGTGACATGGAAGTCCTGCCGTTGCTCAGGAATCCCGATTCCCCCGGGGATAAATTGATCAGACCGGCAGCAGATATTTATTACTGGCATGTTAAACTTGCGCAGATCGAGAACTCTTTCTGTTGTCTGTTCAGCAGTGCAGAAACGGGAGAATCACGCACAGCCAAAGTGGGCGATCTAGATACTGCTCTTAGGAGATGGCGAGATGAAATCCCAATGGAATACAGGCCGGACCAGGAGATCCTGGCTGACCACGAGATGTACCAAAGTATTGCGATGATTCATCTCCAGTTCTTCAATATCCTTCGAGCCCTCCATTGGGCGTCTTTATCTTCTGCTAAACATGATGTATCTGCACTCAATTCTCACCAAAACCCGCGGATACGCTCTAGTGAAGCTATTTGCGTAGCTTCCGCTAGGTCTTTCGTGAAGATCCTCAATGAGTAAGCAATCACACTAGCCTTTTATGGCATTGAATACTATACTTTCCATGCTGATAGCTCCTAGCATGTCCGATCAACTCGATGAGCCACTTGTACCTATTTGGTTGGTTCCCAATCCTTTTCAGCTCAAGCATTTTGAGCACGAAGACCTTGAAGTTGACTTTTTGATTTTTTAATTTTTTAGCTTTCATACAGATCATTACATGGCAGCACTATCCACCCTCTTCCAAAATATCTTCAAATATCCTCAAAAGCATTCGGCTCGGACGGACCTTGAAATCCTACGAGCAGGGCAATATCACTTTGAACGTCATGTCCATCCGTCCCGCTTGAATCCCCAATTAAGCTCCTTGTTCCGGAAAATGCAGATCGCTGCAGAAGATCTACTGAATAAAAGCTCGTCTACAATACGCTCAGTACATCGTCTCTCAGATACAGACAAGTTCAAGTATTATAGTGACTCGGGCATGCAGCAGTCATATTATGGCAATACAAAGAGTCCGGGAATGTCTTTCTTTGACTCCATGTTCTCACCACGTTTTCCAAGTTTTGGCGAAGGTCATACAAACACTCTTTACAACGAGGTCTCTTTGTAATAGTGTTCGAAACATATTATACAATATTATTCTTGCTCTATGAAGGGATGACAATTGTAATATTAATATGATTTGTTCATCTGCTGAACTGGAAAGTCACTTGAAACTTTTTCTCGTTCACTTTGGTTCCGCTCCCAAGCCTATTTCCCAGCTTCGGCTTTCGCTAGGTTGTTCTTGAGCTCCTCGGCGAGGCTGGATACAACAATATCATCTGACAACCTCTGACCGTTCCAATCTCCTATCTTTCTAGCAGTATCGACAAGAGCGGAAACGACCACTTCTGAATTACCCAACTGCATCGAGGCTTTGCAGTGACTTCGGGACTGTCGAGTAGCACCCATTGCCAAGATGGCAGCTGCAATGATCAGCTCGGTCTGTTTTAATTCGAATATGTCAAGTGAGCCTGTTGCTAAGTATCCAAAAATGAACGTGTCTGTTGCATATGCTGTAGTTGAATATGGTTAGCAAATTTCTGGACATTAGAAGGGGAAAGCTTTAGCAAAGGAACTAGTTATACTCATATCTGGAAAGTATCTCTTTAACATCCAGTGGACCTCAGGATTGCCTACTCCTCGATATATCTTTTGCCGTGTTTCGAGTCCCTTGGCGAGAAAGTCTCCTTGTTGTACGTCCGGTCTATGTACGAGATTAGATGCCAGTCCGGGACAAAATAACATGCGACGACAAACCTGCGGCGATCCTCATCAACATCAATGCCGATCTCACGAAGCACACCGACCAAGCCAAAACAAGCCGGAACACAATTCGGCAAGCCGACGAAGGGATACACCACGGCAATAGCCTCTCTTATGATTGTGAATAGCTTCTTGGGATCAGTGGTTTTATCTTTGGTTACCACTTCACGGAACCAAGGCCCAACCAAGTCGCCACGACGCTGTGCGCAAAACATCACACCCTGTAAATCTGTCAGAACACTTCCACCAGAGGTTGTTTTCTCGGATGGAACACCGTACTAAGAGAGCATGTGAGAAAGGACTGAGATATTCCGGGTCGGCACTTTCCAACTGATCTTTGAAGCCCGTAAAAAGGGCGGAATCGTATGGCGCCGCATCTTGCGAAACATTAGCTGCTATATAAGCAGTGTTGAAATCTCCTTTGATAGAGGGCTGGTCTTGAGACATGTCGATCGGGGCGTTGCGGTTGGAAAGCGGCGTATTACTTTTCGAAGATGGAGATTCTACACCGCAGGATTAAAAACAATCAGGTCACGAAGTGGTATAGTAGTATTGTCGCGGATCCATGGTTCGTATACTCATTTTTTCGTTCCCCGGAGCGGAGAGCGGAACCTGGTCCTCGGAACCTACGGGTTGAAGGAACAATGCATCTGAGAAACCTAATTCAAGTCAACGATACCGCGCAGGAATCTTGTCTATCGCTTCGGACTTGAGGGGTATTTTGATCGCCATTTATTGTGTCCTTTAGCTGGTTTATTATTACCCTTTTGGGCATCACCGCCCAGATCACGAGCAGAAACTACGAAAGCGAATCCCCTATGGCGGGTGGCCAAGCGAGCTCCGCGGCAGTTGGAACAAGTACAAACTCCAACATGACAACGACGACAACCACAAATAATGGTTTTGAAAACCAAAAGCAATGCAACGGTCGGTCTCGGCCACATCCTCCGTCCGATATTCCGGTCTTGATCATCGGTGGAGGTCCCATTGGCCTTCTCGCAGGCATCCTTCTAGCGAAGCGTAGCATCCCTTCAGTCATTCTCGAGCGGCATGCGAAAAGACTTGGACAACCAAAGGCGCATGCTATAAATCCACGTTCCCTGGAGATTCTTCGACAAGCTGGCCTAGATACGGCACATTTGCGGAATTTGGGCGCCAGCGCTCAGGACGCGGATGCTGTACGATTCGTGCTCTCTATGAAAGGTTTGGAAATTGGGTCGCTCCCCTATGAACGTCAGGATGAAGCAGTCAGAGAGCTTACCCCAGAACCTCTGTTCAATATCGCGCAGCCAATCCTTGAGCAGTATCTATACGATGTTGCCCTTGGTACAGGCTCAATTACAATCTGGAAGGAATGGCAGTGGCAGTCATGTACCGAGCTCGAGGACAACACGATTTCTTCGACGATCCGAGATAGACAAACGGACCGCGATATCTCAGTAAGGAGCAAGTATTTGTTAGGCTGCGATGGCGCTCATGCCCGTTCCCGTACAGCTTTTGAAATCCCATTCGATTCCTTGGACGGACGGCCTCCCGCTCCTATACACTATGTCTCCGTTAATTTCAATGCTGATCTCAGCAAAGAAAAGACGGGGACGCTCTGGTTCATAATGACCAAGACGGCGGGAAAACGGAATTTCATCGCATATGACCGAGCTAGCAATTGGGTCTTTGTCACGACATACAACCCCCACCAGACTTCAGGCGACATTTTCACCGAGGATTACTGCCGATCTCTCATAGACCAGGTAAGCCGTGATGAAGTCAAACAGGTTGCCTTATGAAGGGTATTACTGACCGTCGATCTTTACTCTGCAGTCAATTGGCGAGAAGATCGATTATAAGGTTCTTGGAATTACTTTGTGGAACACGACTCCTCGGATTGCCAAGCACTACAGATCAAAGAAAATCCACAATGGGTTTCTGGCTGGAGATGCTGCACATTGTTTCCCTTCCACTGGCGGTCTGGGAATCAACACTGGAATTGGAGATGTACATAATTTGGTGTGGAAAATCCACGCTGTCGAGAACGGATTGGCCAAGGACAGTTTAATGGAAACCTACCAAGTTGAAAGGATTCCTATCGCAATCAACAACTCTCGACAGAGTCATGTCAACGAGGCCAATATTCACAGCCTTGGGCGAGCTGTATTCGGTACATCAGAGAAAACTGTCAAAGAGCGTCTGGATTGTCCAGCATTGAGGATGGAGATTGAGGAGGCCCTGAACAAGAACATTGATCACTTTGATTCCTTGGATCTTCAAATTGGCTACGTCTATGGCCAACAGCGTCCTGCAACGAAAAGTGTCCGGGACTTCAAGTCTCAATTTATCCCTGGCGGGAGACTGCCTCACGCATGGATTAAGTATGGCGGCCAAGAAGCATCCACCTTAGATTTAGTCGACGGCTTCAATTTTGTTTTGTTTACATCTCGGGGCTTCGTCCAGGACCGGGTGCTTTCTTCGGGAAAGGTCAATGTCAGGGTTGTAGAAGTGGGAGAGGAAGTCGTTGACGAGGTGGGACAGTGGTCGCGAATAATGGGTTTGCATGGTCATTCTGCTGTTCTTGTGAGACCTGATCAGCACATACTTACCTCGGTCCAATCCGTGGAGGAGATATGGTCATCTTTGAGGAGTTATTTAGGGTCTTAACTATTCTAAGATAATAATACGTATCGTTATTCCAGTGAACGGTAGTTACCACTGCATACGGTGATCTTGCGTGAATTCCCCCAGCATAACATGAAGAAGCTCGACATATGGACTCGAGCTTACAGGTGTTGTACAGCATGGTGTCTCCCGTAATCTTGTTCCACGGAAGAAATGGAATCGGGCAGCCGGCCAACCTTATTTAGTACTGCACTTGTGATACACAACAATGTCGTTACATTTGTCGCATTGCACAGAATCAGTAATAGGCTCATGTATTTTTCAAAACCTGGCCATGACCACATCATCAATCAATTCTCCGGTGCCTCCAAGTGTTTCCGCGCCAGACGCATATATCACGCACCGATCGGATGGGTTTGATTCTTCTTGGCGACCGAGTAACAACTTCCGCGACTACATACCCCCAACCGGTAAGTTATCCACAGCACAGAAAATACAACTAGCTTCTCTTCCTATGTCTAGAAGATGCAATACCCTCTGTTTGTCCCTTGAACCCTATTGGTGGGTTTCTAGAAGGTTGACCCTATTCCCGTCACGTCCCAGGTCATCCGCGAACAGTAGGCCTTGACGATGCAGATGTATACGAGTATTCAAAAGACGTGCTTAGTCGACCGAAGCCAAAAGTGCTCTTTGGGCCATGGTTTGAATTGCTAGAGAAGCCCTTTGTGGGTGTTACTAGTGATGGCATTGTAAGAGAAGACATTTACACTCTGGGAGATGAAGGTGCTCCTACAGAGCAAATGGTAAGTACTAACCAATTCTTGATACTTAAACTTCCCAACAAGTCCTTTGGGGCATGAGTGCTAACTATTTAATTCTTCAAACAAGGTGTCCGCAGCCAAAGGTGTCATTAAAGCTCTTTCTATAACGGAAAAAAACAAAGTGATTTGTTCTGACCTTGACGGTGACGAGTGGTGAGTAACTTGAAAATCTTTAAAGATCATTTGTACTCTACGTTTTAGAAGCAAGCAGTAAATAACACAGCTCTTTGTAGGAGGAAGTGGTGTAATCCAGAGATCGTCTTTCATGACGTCGGAATTCGCCTTGAGTTCTTGGAGCAACGAAAGATTGAGTTGGTTTTGAAATTGTTGAAGGCGAGTCTTAGCCAATGTGGATTTGAGAAGGCGGTGGGTGCAATGAGACTCAATCATTTTTTGGGAGAAATTGTACATGCAAAGGCGATTCTTAATCAGTATAGTTATCAGTAAGTAAAATCCTGCACCGGCAGAACAGCTGTTTCTGGTGCTGCTGTCGCTGACACTTGAGGTAAACGAAAAGTTTTCGGATTTTTGGAGAACCGTCAGAACAAGAACCATGGGGCTTTTCGTTCTTTGGACATCATCTCTGTCTCAACATCTTTGTCCTCCGAAAACAAATGACTATTAGCCCAATGTTTATTGGTGCAGAACCAAATGTAAGCATAAATGTGGCTATTATTACTTTCCAATTACGTCGACTAATAATATCATATAACTAGGAAATTGATTGTGGCCCTTACGAAGGCCTCAAGCTATTCAATAATGAATCTAGCATAGCATTAGAACTTATGCAATCTCTATCACCGGGACTACAAAGCCAGGCACAACTGTATAAGAAAATGCATGATCCTGCAATGCCCAAGGATCGCTGGCACCCAGCTGATCAGGTAATGATTCTCTCCTAGCACAAAAACTTCCAAATAAAATCGACACTACTAACCCGTAGCGATACTAGCGGCATCTCGGCGGAGCTTTCCAAGACAACAGAGTGATACCATACGAAGGTATCAAAGCAACCGCGTTACCAGCCAAGCAAAAGAAATTACTCCTTTCAGTAGTCGCCTCTTTCCTGGAGATCCTACCTGACGCAGTCTTGATATCTCGCATGCGTCAAATCGAGACGTTTCTGGAAGAGACGTATTTTTGCTGGATCGGAGGCTTTGGTAATGAAGATCCTTTCTATTATCGTATTCAGAGCCCTGTCATTTGTGTTGAGTTCGATCATCATGCTGGAGTATTCTTGCTTAATTCTGAGCCTGCAAAATGTCATGTTCATACTATTTTGAGGACGCCTAATGGCAATGACTACGGCAAGGAGTGGCTTAGAATATTTCGTGGAGAGAAGAGGGATGTTGGTTCATCTATGTCATAGAACAAAAACTGAATAGGAGTTATTATTTCTATATATAGCTTACTCCTGGTCAAATTGTGCCCGCGGCTCCGCACCATCGTGTTCATTCGAGGGTACAATAGACATCATCAGAGATATTTGTAAATAATTACATAAATATATTCTATCCTGTAAGCTGGTAGGTATGAAAGGAGAGCCAATTTCTGTGCAGGCTGCGGTGGTACATCGTATCGACCTTTTGATCCACCTCCAATAATAGAATATCTTTCTAAACTCTCGCAATAGTTTACCTGATCGATTTCTTTTTCTTTCATCTGGTGTGGTTAGAACCAAGCAGTAACTGCTGCCCAGTCACATTTCTATTTCCCATTTCTTCAACTAATAATAAGATATTGAACCAGAGCAGCACATTTAACAACAGCCACCTCTCCGTTCCCTGGACACAATAGAGACTTCTCTATGACTCAAATACTACAGAAAACCAAACAGGAACCTGGAAGCTGCAAAGGGCAGGTAGTAAAATGCTTAGAGAGGAATATGAGGCTGATGGTCAGATGCCCTACAGAGCCCATAATAACATGCAATATCTCTGCGAGAAATATGGACCCCTGGAAAGCCTCGAGAAATGTAATTCCGGCAAGGATGTTATGATCACAGGTGCTTATATTCCATTTATAATTGAAATTACAGAAACACCTTTCAATCCGTCCCTACACATCGCATTACTCTAACGACTGCTCAAGTCCACAGACAGAAGTGACCTTCGGTGACGTCACTTTTTGTGACAGACTTTAGTGGTAATATTGAGTGAAGTCATGCTGGAGGTCCATAACTTTCTACAATACAACATCTCTTAGTATTCATTCTAGACAAGCAAGGGTATAGGTCAGGATTGTTATACTTACATCGTGTAAGAAGTTTATCGCATTTGGGTCATCTTTCGAATTTGCCAGCATGGCAAGGAATTTATCATTCTCCAAAACCGTTTCCGGATCCTGTTCAGAAGCGCGCAGGAGATTTTCTGAGGAGATGGGATTGATGAGTTCCTTTTTAGCAAACTTCTCTTAGCATTTATAATCTTGTTATAGCAAGTTCTTGGGGGATCTCTTACGTCGTAGACCTTTATGCGGATCTCGGAGTACTTATCTAGGATACTCTCGTCTGCTACCCCCTTTATCACACCTATGAGTGCATCGCTGAGATTGCCAGCATCAGTGATGGCACCAGTGAGGCCCAGACCGCCGAAGGGATTGCAGATGTGAGCAGCATCTCCCACAAGAAGGAAGCGTCCTTCTCGAAATTTATTGGCGCGGCGCTGGTGGATCTTATATGGCGACATTGAGACCAGAGTGTAGTCACCAGGCTTTGGCGCTCCGAGTATCTAGAATTGGCCAGGTCAGAAATGTATCTTAGAGGGGCACGATTCACATAGTAAGTCTATCATGTAACTTCTGGCTTACCATCTTCTCAAACTTTGCCGGCTGTTGACGAAGGAGTTCTTCATCTGAAAGGCCGGTAGATTCGCCATATGTAACCCGCCACAATCCATCGTTGGAGATTTTAGCAGCCATATACCAATTGCCTGGTTCGATGATAAAGTTTGAATCTGTCCAGCCGTACTTTTTGTCAAAGGGGAAGTAGACATTTGTAGCCACGAGCTGTTTGTCCCATGTACGACCATCAAAAGTTAGGCCAAGATCTTTGCGGATCGTACTGTTGGCCCCATCAGTACCAATGATCCAGCTAGCCTTCATAGTCTCGCTTGTGCCTATTTCTCGGAATCAGCTGCGACCATGCTGCCCTCAACGTCTGAAAAGTGTGATTATATGGTACCATTGTGCTCCACGTCGACCCAAGCCGTCTGAATGTCCTGGCCCACCTTAACAACTCTATGACCCCACAACACCTTGATATTCGGAAGTCTCTCAGTATGGGAGAGTATGATTGCTCCCAAGCGGCCCACAGGCAAGCAGACCATAGGATAAGCATAATCCTTTTCAGTAGTTGACATGGGCATATGTGCAATCTCCGAGCCATCAGATTTCCGCCACGTGACTAGCCGCGGATGAAAGCCAGCATTTGCAACATCTTCAAACACGCCGGCTTTGACAAGTTCAATCACTGCAGGCGAAGAATAATGCGTCGCGCGTGGCCTCTGGTCGAGTCCCGTGGTTGCTTCTACGACTGTGACAGAAATCCCGGCTTTGCCTAACAAAAGCGCAGTGAGGAGACCACATGGGCCGGCTCCGACGACGATGACTTGCTAAAAGGAAGAGATTTAATTAGAACATCTTCTCTTATCATGAACAAGAAAGGAATCTGTCTCAATTCAAGACGGAAAATTGTCCCACCTCAGGCATTTTGCTAGACCCGCGGTTCCAATCCCGTTGGATTTTCAAGTAATAATGAAGAACTGAAGATGTGTTGTACTGAAGAATTCGGTATTGCTCGATGAGGACTATGTTACTTTTGTGGCGGAGCAGCACACTAATCTATTAATATAGGCGGGCGAGTTGCCATGGCCCACGTGCGCTCCGATGTCCCTCCCGTTACGAGTACGTGTTTTGGTGAATCCGAGGAATCGTAGAATAGGGGTATTATTGTAATAGAACTTTATATGCAGTCACGGCTTGCCATTGAACTTAATTATGATTTCGATTGTTGTACGAAGACCACATTATTGATACAGTTATAATACAGTGTAGAAAAACATAGATTTATTGCTAAGAAAGCGACCTTGAAGTCACGCCAAATCATTTCACTTATAGCACACTATAGTTCTAATCTCAATGCTCTCCCGAGGTACTGCGCCATCTCTCAAAGCATCTTCAAATGCAGTGTGAGGGCATCTCCTCCCCGGATCCTCCGAATCGTAGAGCTTGAAAACAAGTCCTTCCTCTGGCGTCATATCACTGAAAAACCACCACCGGTGATATGGACGATATTCGAACATGTCAGCGGCAGGAGTAGGATCAGGCTCTCCACTAGGTAGGTTGTCCGGGTCCGGCAAGGCGTCCACTTTGATTCTGTAGTTAGGTCGACACTCCCCTATACTAACGCTTCTTGCATCACACATGCCCAAGGGGTGATCCTGGGGAGCAGGACTGAGAGCTCGCCAGACATTGATGCATTGAAATCTGCTGAATGATCTGGGATCCAAGCCTTTCTTCTCGAGGAGATTTGCGATGAGTCCCTCGGCAGTTTGTGCAGTATAATCGACGTGCACTTCTGATCCGAATGGTTGCCATTCTTTGGTCGTTGCAACTCTGCGAAGTGTTGGCTCAAAGACTACGACTTCGTCTGCGCCTGTGATTTTCTTGACCAGCTGTTCAGTCTCGGACGTATAGAGTCCTTCAAGTTGAGACCTGTCATTCCAGTCGGAGACCTTAAGCCAGAATCCCAGTCAGTACTGTAATTAAAAATGAGATGCACAGATTTCAGCAGAGAGATGGGGATCAGCAACTAACATTGGAGTGGTCATCAACGAGGCAGAAGCCGCTTGTATCCAAGCTGAATTCCTTCCTGGTTGGTCGTGCGTCCTTCACAATAACCTCCATCCACTCAAAAGAACAGGTATTATAGGCACCACCCGGCGCCAGATACCGTCTCACAAGTTTCGATGTTGGGTCAAGATATTGCAACTTTGTCTTAGCATCGAATGAGGTTCCCGGGTGGTCGCGCTCAGTGTGTCTATCGCCATCGTGGATGATTTTCAAAATACGAGTAACGCCGAAGTCTTGTCGCGAAGAAATGATCTACTAGAAATAAGGACTGCAGCAGCACTGCATTGATTGGAGAGAGATGCTCGAGTTGGCGGAGGCACGGATGGATGGCAGCTGCGCGGATCGCTTTAGGCCCCTCATGAATGCCGCTTTGGTACGAGTAGTACACGACCGGTGGATCCGTGGATATATCTGCAGTGCCGGGTGGGGGAGACAGAATAAAGAGGAGGCTTCCGAGGATTCGTACAGTAGTCGGCGGGAAACAAAACCCCTGCTTCCGTGGAACTAGGACTAGCCCCCACGCGGCCAGCCCATGCAGTACAATCGCGACCTTTCCTACCGGTATCCTACCAGTAACTGCCTTTCTTGCCTTGAGATACCTCATGATGCATGTTCGATTACGAGAAGAACTTCCTAGAAGGAATACAACATGGCCCAGCATGAGAGCCTCGTCTTGGTAACTTTCCCCCAGCCTTCCCCAGCCTTCCCCAGACTCTCAAGTATATGGCTGATGGCGCTCCACTTCTAGGTTACTGGAGTCTCGGGATATCTTGGAGGTCAGATACCAAAACCTGCCTTGAAATTGACTTGCCGGTCAACTGGGGATAAAATGATGGACTAATTCCAATGCATCATTCTAGCACATATTCTTGACCAGCTCGTATCTCAAGGTTTCCGTGCAAGAGGCACGATACGGACACAAGAAAAGCTAGATCACGTCCGGTCAAAGTATCCTGACCAAAGCAGAGTCGAATTGGAGATAGTGGAGGATATTGCTTCGCGTCGGTCGCTGGATAGTATTTTTACCGGAGTCGGCGCAGTAATTCATGGTAAGTTTCACAGGCGTATTGTTTATATATTTGGTACCTTCGAAGTACCCCTCCAACCCACAAGCTGAGTTAAGTAGTTGCAAGTCCGTTCTGTCTTACGCCAAAAGACAACGAAAAAGATTTGCTTCGCCCAGCTCGGGAAGGTACATTGAATATCTTGAAGGCTAGTGCGTGTACTTCTTCAGTTCGCAAAGTCATCATCACTTCTACTATGGCGGCGATATCACATATCGGCTCAGGCCCTATTCCTGGCAAAGTCTATACAGTAAGTTAAGTCAGATAACCTATCATTCTTTTCCTCCCAGAGATATATATCATTTGTGCATGATCCGTTCACGAACTCTATAACAGGAATCGGATTGGAATCCCGTAAAATGGGATGATGCAATCAACAGTACCGATGGACACTATGTCTATTGTGCCAGTAAGACCTTCGCAGAACAAGCTGCCTGGGACTTCATGGAAACGAGAAAGCCAGCATTTGAGTTGGTTTCCATCAATCCTGCCTGGCTGATTGGACCATTCTTACACCATGTGGAGAGATTTTCAGCCTTGAATGAGAGTATAGGAGAATGTTACCACAATCTTGTGAGGAAGCAAGATACCTTACCTCCAACAATAGTTCAGTATTGGGTGGATGTAAGAGATGCAGCGAAAGCCCATGTCCTAGCACTGGAGACTCCCGCTGCCAATAGACGCTACCTTGTTGTCAATCGTGACAAATTCGATTGGAGGAAGGTGAGTGGTAAATTTCTTTGAATTGTAATCGTGAAATGCTCTGTGAAACAAGGCTAATGGGTATTATGTCAGGCCTTCAACGGAATAAGAGATCGCTTTCCAGAGAAGCGATTTCCGAAAGACGACGATGAATATATTGTGGCTTCCAGGCCAGAGGTTGATCCACTAAAGGCAGAAAGACAGTTTGGATTTGGGTGGATTCCTTTAGCAAAGTCATTTGGCGATATGTATGCACAATTTTACGAGCTACAAGAGAGTGGGCTCCCCGAATAGTTTTACAGAATCAAGTAATATCACTGGGTGTCTTTCACACTTGTGAACATGCTTCTTTTGGAAAGACTGTGATGTATTAAAAGGGGCGAAGAAGTTGTTGAATGGACTCGGATCTGGAGCTGATTTATATAGCCTTCCGAACGTTCAAGAGATAGTTGTATTAAACCGTCCTGTTTTGTCCCAGAGCGATTGAAAAGAGGTGTTACGAAGTTGTGTCACTTTCTCATGAAACCATTTAAAATCATATGCGGGCAATCATACTCACTTTCGAAAAGGAAACGATTAGCTCGCACAATATTCAATTGAGCATCAAATTCGCCGGCGAAAATGTCGACATAAATAGCAACTGTAATTGTCCTTCATCCCACCCATCTATTCTAATTTCCAACTCCGTCTCTCGGACCATTCTTCCAGATTCTTCCCAACTAGATCTCCTGGCGGAAAAACAAGCCATCCACATTGTTCTAAGTTATGGTGAGCAGATAGCTACATTTTAAGGCGTTTTCATTAGGCAACATACGTGGAGGAGTTTCACCCGCTCATGGCCTTCCTGAAACCCATCATGGGCGTGAACAGCATGGAACTTTTTCTCGGCACCTGGGCCTTCGTATACCTGATACATCCACATATATTAGACCATGGAGCCATTGAAAGGGATAGGAACACCCGAGGATTTCGGATAAATTTTCCAAACTGCTCACCTCGATGATCTGGACTTTGTAGTTCTCGATGCTGGAGAAGACTGAGAGTTTGGAGGCCCCGGCACTTTCAGCTCGTGGCTTGTGGTCTTTGAAGATCTGTACCAGCTCATCGCGCTCTGCAGGTCCCAAAGCGCTCAGTGTGCACACAAATGAGAATGAACTGCCGTCCGTTGGCGGACTTGGTCGCTTCGGCTTGTGGGGAGCTGCAGCAGCCGATGCATTGGGAGTATTGACCTCTGTTGAAGACGACATTTTGGCAATGGAAAAGGATTCAAGTAATTGTATGTACGTGATACAGGGGGGAAATCAATGTTTAATTCGTCTTTTCAGTCGAGTGATGAGACAACGAAGTTTTATATGTGCCTGAAATAGAAAGGATGGTAGAGAAGACACAGGGCTGAGGACTCGCGTTCCCGTGCGTACAATGGTTTCACATTTTCCACTGTTATGTACCCCCGGATGTGATGATGGGTCTTATTGCCCGGATGGGGACGCGTGGTTTAAGAATTAACCCCTCATCTATTTGAAGATCCCCCGGGAACATTCTCTGGTGTTGAATAGTTCTACATTATCAAAGCACATGAGCCGATTTGTTGTTAATCAGCCACTGCCACACTCCAACTTTGTTTTCAGGCTTTCCTTCACTTAGGTATTAGCACGACCATAACCCATCGTCTCCCCACAGCGCCACAAAATCTCCCATACCTGCAAACTACAGTAGACATTTTACCAGACAACAAGGATGGATCGAAAGACGACGAGAGAGGAGAGGGTAGAAGTTGTTGATCTCAAGCTTGATGAACAACAACGAACTCTCTATGATCCGGTGATCTCGTCCTTCCCGGAGGGAGGTTTGCTGGCTTGGTTGGCGGTTACAGGATCGTTTCTGAGCCTTTTCGTTGCCAGTGGATTCGTAAGTATACCTGAAATATCTGCCTATATACGTATTCAGTCACTGACTTTGCAAAACCAGACTTACGGATTTGGGGTCTTCTTGGTATGCGAGCTCCTCGTAACCCAATTATACTGTGTAGCTGCTCAATATTATTTAGAGTTATTATTCAATGAACCTGCTCAAGGACAACACGGTTTCCCAGATTGCTTGGATCGGATCAAGCGCTCCATTTATCCATTCAGTCATTGGTGTACCTGTGGGCAAGCTGTATGATGGTCAGCTCTACCTCTTCCCAGGCCCTTTTCCACTTACTAATGCCGATTTAAGATGGCTATTTTCGATATTTGATGATTGGAGGGTCTCTTCTCTATGTTATTTCTCTGATGCTCCTCTCGTATGTATCATCTCACGTTTAATTTATGAGCCCTCCCTAATGGCGTACCTCGCAGTCTCTGCACCAAATACTATCAAGTCTTCCTGTGTCAGGGTCTTCTAGTTGGAGTAAGCATTCCCCCTTCTGAGCTCCCAATAACTTTGAATCTTGATTTTAACCAGAGAATAGTTGGCTACGGGCCTCATCTACCAGCCTTCAATTGCGATCTTAGGCCATTACTTCGAACGTCGCAGGGCACTAGCTATGGGTATCTCCGCCAGTGGAGCAGCACTAGGTGGAGTGGTATTTCCCCGTAAGTAAATTTGGCCTCCAAGATCAACAGGTCGAGTTTCTACTAAATCTCTTCACAGTCTTGCTCAATAACTTATTTGAGAAGTATGGATTTGCCACGGGTACAAGAGTTGGTTAGTTGTCCTTTGAATCGCCAACCTTACTTTTCTTTGCATATATCCATGCTAATGTCATGGGAAGCTGCCGCCATGATTTTTGGCCTACTTGTAATTGCCAATCTAGCCATGATACCTCGTTTGCCAAATCGTCGAACTGCCGCTCTCCAACAGCATCAGATGGAGATTATGACTGTAGATCAACCAGAAGATATACCTAAGATCAACTGGCGAAAGTTCTTTGATCCTGTGTATGTCATTGCAACTTTGGGGGCTGCATTTTGCATGATGGGCATTAGCTTTCCCGTAGGTCTTCAACTCCAGCCAGGGCTTAATACAAGAATCGGTAGAACTAATAATATTGCTTAGTTTTCATATCTACAGGTATTTGCCGAGAAACACAAGGCTATTGATTCCGACTTTGCATTCTATGTGGCAAGTACCCACCTATACCAGATGATGTGTTTGGGCAAAACTAATTATCCGATATTTTAGTTGTCTATTATGATGAGTGCCTCGGTATTTGGCGCTCCATTTTTCGCATGGTTGGCAGATTTTGTGGGAGTCTTCAACATTGTCATCCCAACTATTACAGTCTGCGCTGGTCTTCAGTTCTCACTTTTAGGAGCAACTTCTAAAGGTGCAGTTGTGGCTATTGGACTTTTCTATGGCTTCTTCTCGGCGGCCTTTCAGGCTATGCTTGGCCCTATTTTCTCCCGCTTGTCTTTCAACGTTACTGAAATGGGACAACGTATGGGTACTGGCTTTTTCGCACTTGGAATCGGCTCTCTAATTGGTTAGTCTCCAAGTATTAAACTATGAAATAACGACGAATCTTTGGAACTATGCTGACACATTTATAGGGAGCCCCATTGAAGGTGCTCTGCTTGGAAGTGATTATATTTGGTGGAGACCAATTCTTTTCTCGGCGGTTAGTGGAATTCTGATGTGTGAACGGCTTCCACAAAATTTACTAATAAAATACGGTTTAGTTGTCACTTTTGATTGGGGCTTCTCTCATGGCTGTGGCCAGACAGCTCTTGCATCCAGTTCTCAAGACACACAGAATTTGAACAATCTGCTATTTGCTCATCCATCTATAGAGAACGATGATTCATACGTAGGGAGGGACGGGTCGTACTTTCTTTTATTTTCATTTAGTACTTAGCCATCAACAACCAAGGCCGGATCTAGCATAGTTTGTACTTCTTGGGGGTTAGCGGGTCGATTTCAATGCTCAAAGTTACAAAATTTCATCGTACACACATCAAAGATCATGCATCGTCTCTCTTATATGACCTGAAATCACTGATACTTGGTCTGCAGTTCATTTCCAAAGACTCCGTGGGAGCTTTACCTAATTCAATTGGACGAACTGTCTACTCGGCCACTGGGCTTCCCTGCACTTGTCGTGATGTAATTCTCGGTTTGTTTAGGTGAGAAGCGCATTTCTGCTTGTATAATTAACTCTCACTGTGGGTTCATTGTCACTGGGAACTGCAGGTGGTCGGGAACATAAGTACACAAATATCGTGGCTGTTAACCAAATGAAATATAATGCACTTTGAAAGACTAAAGTGATTTGTGCAAAAGCTCCTTTTTCTTGTAAACATCAATATTCTCTTCCTATGATCGTTATTGTGTTACATATTTGACTCTCCCTCGCCTCATCCACAATATGCATCCTTCGGATCAAAAGTCTCGTAGGGCTGAGGCGGCTCTGGCCACAGACGAGGCTCGCGGTCAATTCGATAGGGATCATAGAGCTTGGTGGTCGCTCGGTCCGGAACACTTTCATGTCCTGGAATGCCCTTCTGGGTTCCCGGTTTTGGCACAGGGGGGAGTTTCTGAGACAGTTCGACCCAGTCGGCGTTGGAGGGAGAGAGGAAGAAAGGATTCTTCAACAAATGCCAGATCTTCCATTGTCCATCCTCCTGAACAAAGTCGATAGCCAGTCTCCACCAGATCCATGAGCTCGTTGGTTTCGGATCCTGCTCGTGTGTTTTCCCGGATGCTTGCAAGGAATTCCATACTCCTTTAGCTGTCTTGCCGTCACCAGCTACCTCAATGACGGGAGTTCCCATGACCTCCGACTCGTACATTCCGGCGTGGTTGCTTCCAAATTTGACATGGGGAAAAAGCCGGCGCATACCAGCGGCGTGCGATTTCTCGAAGGATCTCTCGATGTCGATAAAGCATCGCTTCGCCCCTTCATAACCCTCATACACGCCACGTCCGCCAACCTCAATCGTGACACCTTCGGTCTTCTTCGCCACAGATTCGACACGTTCTTCGTAAAGCCCCGCTTCGGAAAGATAAACCATTCTATTCACAAGGTTTTGTATTTGGTGAACCGCATTCTGTCGCTCAAGCTGCAATTTCAATCCAGCGATGGTGTTCTCGATGCTCTGATCTCCCATCCTGAAAGTCCCTGAAAGTCTGTTGAATGAAAGAATGGGGTGTCTGAATGGTAGTCAAAGGACGAGCGAGATGTCTGAGGAGAGGATGCCGATGTCTGTTTAATCAAGCAGTACGCGCACACCCATGTATTTATTAATACATCATGTTTATCAATTCCGTGGGTCGGAATAAAATAAGTACGCTTGCATTCCCCGGGTCGCACGTCAAATCCTTAGCCTCTTGCATGCGAAGCATACTTTGCATAAAAATATATCATAATCCCAGTATCGAATTTATATACGCAAGAGATAGTCCTATTCTTGCATATTTCCCCTTATTTTCATTGCCTAGTCCTGTTGCCCAGACCAAGATGTCTCCTTTTCAGAACATTGCTCTCGTGGGCGTAAGGTTCTCTACACGCTTGTTCGGAATCATAGAGAGTTAACCCGAAATTTATAGGCTACCGGCAACCTGGGATCTGCCATTCTTACTGCACTCCGAGGAACTTCGTTCACTCTAACGGTGCTCACACGGAAAGGTTCAGCCACCTCCAAAGATACCCAAGGTCTTGGAGCCAAAATCATTCCAGTCGACTATGAATCTAAGGATTCCATTGCCGAGGGCCTGAAAGGTGTTGATGCTGTGATTTGCACTATTGGAAGTGCCGGTATTCCTTTACAGATCAATATCATTGATGCAGCGATTGCAGCGGGTGTCAAGAGATTTATTCCCTCCGAGTTTGGGTCGGATTCATTCAATGAACGTGCCAGAAAATTGCCTGTATTTAAAAACAAAGTCGCCGTTCAGCAACATCTCCAAGAGGCGGCCAAGGAAGACAAGATCGAGTGGACAGCTATTCTGGGTGGTCCATTCCTGGAGTGGGGTATGTGTTACAGTCTCTTCAGTCTTCATTCATGAACCATCATCGACAGAGCACTCCTTTTGTACCTCTCGACGTAATTTCTAATATATGGTTGCTAGGACTGGCACGGGGTTTGCTTGGTTGCCACCCTAAGGAGAAAAAGTTCATTCTTTATGATGGCGGTGTCCGACCCGTCTCAACAACTCTTCTCACCGACCTGGGTAAAGCTGTCGTTGGAGTCTTAGAAAACCCCAGCTCAACTCGCAACAGAGCACTGTATATCCAGTCGATCCGAATCTCCCAACTTAAGATTCTAGATATCTTTGAGGACTTGACAGGCTCCGAGTGGCAACGCGTACAAGTGCAGACGGCGGATATTGAGAAGCAAGGCCTAGAGAAGTTGGGACAGAAGGATATGAGTGGAATGTTCAATCTGCTTCTTCGAGCAATCTTTGGAGAAGGCTACGGTTGCGATTTCGTAGGAAGAGAAGAAAATGGGCTGGTAAAAGTCAATGGGCTGAGTCACGGGGAATTTGTCAAGCTCGTGAAGGAGCAATTGTAGATATTTTCACTCCTTCTTTTTCTTGAGATTGGACTGCGAGCCGTGCCATGCAGATCCAGAATAGAATGAAACATGTGTTTTCCATCATCACCACCACCATCTTAGACTTTTATTACTCAGAAGTCCTCCACGTAGTGTAGTCAGCAACGCAAATGTCCTTGGCGAGATTCGTCGCCTGCGTTCCACGGACCAAAACTCTCATGCCTCATGTGTGCTCGGTAGCTAACCTCAGCCTTGACATATATACTTCTAATGTCCCCGAAGAAATTGAGCACACGAAATCCTACCATAAAGCCAAAGAGAGAAAACACTTGTGCATATCTGTATCTTTTCACCATGCCAGGCCCAGGACCCCAACCTCCGACCGATGGTCCCTTTTTCATGCTAATAACCGTCACCGCCCGAACCCCAGAAGATGCAGACAAGCTGGCAGAGAACTTTGGGAATGGTGCATCGAAGGCACTAGAAACGGGAGCGAAGAAGTTCATTGTTGGGAGAAAAGTGTCGGGAAACGCAATTACGGTTTTTGAGGTACGAAGAAATAAATCTCTAGCCGAGGGAAGAAAACAAAACATGACAAAGAGACCAGTCATGTGCATTTCTGATGAAGAGTACCATAAGCTTATCATGTCAATAATATCTACATAGGCATACGACGATGTGAAGGGTTTTGAGTCTGTTCATAGTCCAAAGGAGAAAACGAAAGAGTATTATGAGTCGCGTGCTATAACCGAGCAACTTAAGGTAAAGTCTCCTCCATTTAGTCTTTACCTTCTTGTGAGATGGATCTCTTGACTAACTTTCTGTACATAGGAAAGCATGGACGCCACATTCTATCGAATTTCATAAGGGTTGGCTTGAAATTGTGGTAGTTGATCTTCGAAGGAATATATGTTTGGAATGTAGCATTGTTATGTAAAGTGGGAAAAACTGCGCTCCAAATACAATTTTGTCAACTCTCCCACCAGCTATAGGCTTTCGCACTTCCTTGACCATATCCTCGTTTCCCCTACTGCTCTTTTGCTTTTGAACCAAAATATCGCACAAGTGGCTGTTTTCATTCCTGGCCGTGGTGATCAACACGTACAATTCATATATTATACACCTTCCTCGTTATGATTTTACATACAAGGAAACTTGAATCCCCGGGAGACCACTGCTAGGCTCTGATGAACCCAGCAATGTTCTGAAGAACCCCAAGCCGCTTGATAAGCATATGACGCGAAACAACGAGGAGGCAACTCCCAAGAAGAAGACACAAAACGGAAAACATAAGAGGCTTCCACCACTCATAAGTCGCCGCATTGCTCCCCAGCAAGGCACCTTGGATCGGGGATGAGATAAGAGTTCCGATTCCAATGATAAAGAAACCAATTCCCATTCGGTGCCCTATTTCAAGCACCGTGTTAGATAATCTAGCATAAATGGGACCCACCATTGACTGAAAACCGGCCGCCATAAAACCGTAGAGAAACGATATAACCACAGCCGAGGCATCTGTTTTCGCACCGTAGATGCTTGCTTGGAGGCCAGCACTGATGAAGGTAGAGCTGATGACGACGTTGAATACCCCAGCGCTATCCCCGAGGGCAGCCATGATCGGGGATCCAACGGCCGAACCAGCAAATGTGAGAGGCAAAAGATAGAATTGCAGATTGGCGGAGATGTTGCCTTCTAGTGTAGCATACGACGTAATGTATGCATAGGGGAATCCTGTGCCTATTTGGATTAAGAAACAACCGGCTGTGGTGATAATGAAAGCGGGGTCGAAGAATTGCCTATAGTTGATCTTGTGAATTGGCGTTTCTTGTCTGGAGATAGTATCTTTCTTGATCCGTGTTTTACCTCCAATGCTTCGTGTCGAGATGCGAGGAGCAATAATAAGATTGGCGATGATGAGACAACCAAGCATGAGGAAGGCAGCGACTCTTATACCCCATGCAAAGCCGAGCTTATCGAACGAGTTATTCATGAGGATGGGAAAGAGCACACCGCCGGTTGATGCACCCGTCATAACAATGCCCATGGCGAATGATCGGCGCCGGTTGAAGTATTGGCTAACGATAGCCAGCGCGGGCTGGTACAGAAAGCCAGTTGCCACACCCATACCGATGCCTTGGGCGAGCCAAACCTGCCAGAACTTGGTGCATAAGGATAGCATCATGAACGAAAAGACATGCAAGAAGCTGCCGATAAATATGAGGTGACGAAACCAGCCATCATCATATAATTTGCCAACTAGCAGGCCGACAGTGGTGTGAATGAAGGCCCCAGCCGAGCCGATCCATGCAATGGTCGAGACAGGTTCGTCCTTCAGGAAGTGAGTTGAGTAGTAAGTAATGAAGACACCAAAACTGTATTCCTATCATGAAGTTTCCTGTCAGCTCGTCTTCCTGTCAACAGAATGTTTTCAGTGGGACATACCACTCCACCAACGAATAAACATAAAAAGGCGCCAGCTACTGCCATCCATGCACGCCTGCCACCTTCAGGAAACTCAAAAACAAGGTCATCGGAGAACTTCTGAGCGTCCAGGTCTTGCCCGATTTCCACTTCATTTATGTCAGAAACACTTGGCCTCTTTCGGTCGCTCTCTGCTGGCCTGATCCCATGAGCCATAATGCCGAGTCTGGAAGACTTCTACGATGGAGTTGATATTGACAGATTGTTTCGAGGTACAAAAAAGGGCGTTTTTCTGCTGTCCAGGTGTGTTTGTCGGATGTTTGTCACGGAGTAGAACAGTTTGATACCCTAAGAAGAAATGCACGGAATAACCTTATACTTTTATTCTATTTTTGTTCTTGCAGGTTCTATTGCCCCTCCCATGGAAGCCCTGCACTGCCCAACTAGGAGGCGTCGTCGCATGACGAGTACGTTCAAAGCTAAAACCAAAGAGGTGCTTCAAACTGTTAACAAGTTTAGAATACAGTAGGAGATCCAAGTACTGAGATGGCACTTGCACATCTTCGTTCGATCCCCACATCAGCGTTCAAGTACCGGACCGGCCCCACACCTCCACAGCATTAAGGCTGTTACCGATTTACCGACCCGTGGAACGAACCTCCTTTTCGCTTAACACCATGTACCATGCCATGCTCAGCATGCATCGTACTCGAGTAACCTTCTGAAGTCCAGCTCTTGATTGCCATTAAACGTACGAGTACAGCCTGGGGTCCAAAATTCCAGTCCGTTCCTCTGCAGCAATCAATCATACCAACTTAGACAATCATGCGAGCAGCCGTTCTTACCTCTCAGGGCGATCCCAATGTTCTCGCCATTCAAGAACATTACACGAAGCCTCAGATCTCTGCAGATCATGGAGTCTTGGTCAAAGTCAAAGCTATTGGTGAGTAGTGCAATTCTCAATTCGTACGTTCATTGGTCAGAAACTTTCGGAAGAACTCAATTTCCAAGAGAGTTAATATGTTCAGCTCTGAAATGCATGACCATCTGTGGCTTAGCCAAACCCTCCCATCCCGTTGCGGGAAATTTGTTATTGCTTGGTGTGGTGTATATACGTATGCTGATGGAAATGCTCCCTAGCTATCAGTTCCGCTGATCTCATGACACGCCGGGGCTTTACTGCTGGCCCAGTCATTACCCCACCTGAAATTATTGGCTCAGAATGCGTCGGTATTGTCGAAGCAGTATCGAAAGAGTTGGAGAGACTGGATGGTCAAGTTATGGAGACCCTGGATGGTCTTCGTGGAGCAAAGTATAGAGTGGGAGACGTCGTGGTTGGCCTTATGGGAGGTATGGGACGATCTCTCGATGGTTGTTACGCTGGTACGTTCTGATGAGAGTTTTGAAAAGTTGGTTGTATTTGTTTCGCTTTCCTGACTATCCTATTACATTTTGTGGGAGTACAGAATATGTTGCTCTTCCTCCTAGATGCTTGTCAGCACCTCTTACGATGCTAAACGCAACATCTCTCCCCATGACCTCGGACTCTTCACCGTCGTTCGGAATTCTTGCAGCCATACCTGGAGCTTTCTTAGCCGCACACGGTATACTTATCAAGTCTTTGCAAGTCCAATCGACAGACACCCTTCTTGTGCAGGGCGGTTCATCCGCAGTTGGAATGGCCATTGCGTCAATATCAAAAGGTCTCTGCGGGCTGAACAAGATTATTGGAACCACTCGAAGCCAGGATAAGGTAACCAAAATGAAAGCTGCAGGGTTTGACACCGTGGTTGTACTTCCACGAGAAGCAATTTCGTCTCCTGCTAAAGAACTGGCAGGGATCATCAAGGAAAAGGGTGGAGATCTCTCGGGTTTCACAGCTATTGTCGATCTCATAGGTGCAACAAACGTTCCTGTTTCGCTTTTATGTGCAAACCTTTCTGGTGGTTCGAGAGTTTGCATGGCTGGTATGCTTGCCGGTGCATATCATTTCGAAGAACCTTTCAGTCCTATGGGAATTGTAAGTGTCAGAACGTACTGAAAAATCCCTGTACCATAACCCGCATTACTGATTGAAAGTGTGACTAACTTGAGCAAAATAGCCACCAGGAGTTTTTCTCACGGGCTACAGTAGTTCGGTAAGTGATAAAACTCCCTTGTACCAGAGAACTCCTGCTCTATTCTACCTCTTATTATATGCTAATAGATCTTTGAATAGCACGAAGATCACCTTCTTCCCCTCGCCGGCCTAGTTAAGGCAGTCATTGCTGGCAAGATCCATCCTGCTATGGACAAGGTGTTCGGATTCAACGAAATAGTAAAAGCACATGAATACTGCGAAAGTGGCTCTGTAAGTGACCTGAAAACTCACAGAAAAGAGCAAGCGCGAGCACGACGTCTTAACTATTCTAATCAATATACAGACTTGTGGAAAAGTAGTTTGTCTTCTCAGCTAGAGTGTCACGATCAACAGAGCGGGTCAAATCTCGATGCTATTAACAAAAATACTAAAGCTAAACAGAGAAGAGCCTCGAGGTAGAGCAAGAGTAGAAACAAAGAAGGCAGTAAGCCTGATGCGCAAGCGAAGTGGCAGAATTAACCAAAAAGCCTCAAATCCAGAGCTGCATATTCGCAACACTGCCACTCTCCTTTATATGCGAGCTCCGGCGAGCACCTAGCTCTTCTCCAATTGCCTATTCCCTTGCCTTGCATACGTTCCTTCTTGTCCGTCGTATTGTCTCCACCTGTAGTCAACCCGTAAGCCTCCTTAGTATTAGCCTTCTCTCTTTAGTTTTAGATCCTTATAATATACTAGTCTCTTGATTAAACTAAGTCATTTGCAACCCGTGACACCTATGCTTGTTTCAATACGACTCGACTGCTTAAAGTTACAAAGCATCTAAGAATCTTCCATTGAACTTTATTACGAACACACTTGACGTTCGAAATAGATCTGTGATAGTCTTAATTATATCGAACTGTCACATCCAAAGCGCATAAAGATTGACGCATATAATATTTAAACTTGTATCAATTATACGGAATTCCATATTACATAATCTGTAGTCTCATTTGCAAATAAATACCTCAGATTTTCCTTAACCCATTCCGGCCTATGTTTAGCTAGTAATCTCTCTAAATCGATGACTTTGTCATTCTCTATAGCGAGACCGTTTCCATTTGCGGCCATACCCTGCAATACAAGATATAAAATAGCATGTGCTACCGTCTCAGGAGCACTGGATTTAAGACTTCCGGCATGCAGGCGATCAAAGATGGTCTGAAGGCTTGCATCACTTATACCAGGAAGGTTGAACATGATCGGAGTTCTGGTAGAGCCTGGGACTACCAAGGAAATTGATAGACTACGAGAACCGGCAGGGCCCTTGAGAGACCGCATTAAGCCCCAAACCCCTTTTTGTTTATTAGCAATCCATGTAACAAGTTTCCGAAAACAAGACATTAAATGTAGCAATAAAGAAGGGTATTACCATGCTTTGAAGCACCGTAGACTGGCATTCCCGGTGCACTCATATACCCGGCAAAACTCGCTGTAATAATGAGGAACTCTTAGGGACATCAATATACAGCATGGCCAAGATCAAGTAAATGGGAAAGAGACCGCTCGATGAAGTAGAATAAGAGTTGGGAATATAATTCATCCACGTGACCATGTCCAAGCATGCGACTGTGTCAGATCAGCGGCGGGGGCGGGGGCGGGGACAGGTGGCCGGGAAGCGGAGGAACATGCCGGGCCGGCAGACCCGACACACTGGCCGCTGCAATCCGGTCACAATAATATCCAAAGCCCGACTACATACCACGGCATACTTCGATCTCAGTTCCAAAGACACCATATAACATTAACTACACACACGTCTTAATAAGAGAGAACACATCACCACAGCCGAACCTTTATCAACATATTGCTCCAACTACACTTGAATCATGGGTTACAACACCGAGCAAGCACAATGGCCTTCAGTGTCCGTTTCGACAGCCACCAAAGACTTGCTTGACAAGATGTTTTCACAGTTAGATAATGACAATAAAAGTGCCGGAGACTCGCTCGCTGATGAGGTATTCGCGTCCGATGGAAAATTCCTTGGGCCAAGCGGACCGGCCGAGGGAACTGATGGTCTGCTTCTCTTGTTCGTAAGCTCGGATCACGGTCAAGCTGACGATGAGTTTAGAGATTCGACGATGCAGAGATAATATCTGGACAGTCGTCACGAAAAGACGGCATGTTGTTAAGAGGGTGTACGCTCACGACGCTGATGGCCAGGATCTTCTGCTCATTGGCCAAGTGACGATGGGTCTCGCAAAAGGAAACTCGCTCGAGGGTGAGTTCGTTGGTCGAGCGGTGATCGAAGAGACTTCGGGCGCTCCAAGAGTCAAGTTATATCAGGTTTGGGGGGCCAGTTACCTTTCAATATTTAACATTCATCGGTATTATTGTCTGACATCTTGCAGGACATGGCGCCACTACTAGCAGCTCTCAAGAAATAAAAGGGGGTCAGGAAAGGTTGAGGCGGTATATATCTTGAGTCTGATTCTCTGTATATCGCCGACGAGAGCCGTGTAGTACACCACCTTCCTGTGCCTCATTTTACCTTCTTAGGTGGAAGAAGACTATGAAAAGTTAGCTCTTGCTATGATGCCTTGGTGATCTAGCATTCGTGATGACTGCCGCATGCTTGAACGTCCTTCATATGTGTAATAATGCCGCTTTCATTGTCTCTTTCGGCGAAAGAAATTGTGCTGTGCTCATTTCCACGCCTGAATTATCTTAAGGGTGATATTGTATTCGGACTGCCGAGTTCCACCGACATCAGCCCACCCAACTACCAGCCCGGGGCGACTCAGCCACGCCTATGAAGTCACGGGCCACAGCGAATGGTGTAAAGTCTCCGGAAATAGAGACATATGGTAAACTTGGAACGCTGCTCTCATCGACTTGGGTTTTCGTTTTTCGGACGTCGGTTCGCAGTAGTCCGATATTGGCCATCAGGCCCATGCCTCCGTAGCAACTGGAGACAAACCCAAACCCTCCCCTCCCTCCCTGATTAAACTATCAACTTCACAACCTCCTACTACTTGCTATAACAGCCACAACCATGGCAGCAATTACCACTCCTGCAAAGGTCAAAAGCCCGACCGCGCTGGCGCACATCGTTCTTCGTACGGCGCAATTCAAAACCATGGTGGACTACTACAAGTCCTTCCTGGGTGCTAGATCGCTTGAGAGTTTCGGTTGATAGGCAGCAGGGCACATCAAAGCAAATGTAGAGATAAGAGTTCATGTCCTTGTGCGAGGCATATCCTTCGGAATTCTTGTCGTACATAAATTTACGGACCAGCGGCGTTTGAAAAGACCCTCTACTTACTCACCAGTGGTCTGTAACAAGACTTACATCATAGACAATACCATATTCGGCTGTCTTCTTATAGAACAGTCAGAAGTATAGGCCAGTACCTGGCAACAGTGAAGTGAAACCCCTGGTGATTGAGAATTCGCTTGATATATGACTATTTAATATTATCCATCATATATTAGAGGGTAGCAAGCCCCCTATTACATCTATTGAAGCACTATGCGATTCCTTGTTCTTCCAATCTTCTCAATTTCAACCTCGACGATATCATTATCTTTCAACCACTGAGGCGGCTTCATAAACGCAGCGACTCCACCCGGCGTTCCAGTCATGATTATCGTTCCCTGCCTCAGCGTCTTTCCTCGCGTGAGATGACGAATAATAGTTGGTACGTCAAAGATCAGGTCATCGGTCCGAGCGTCCTGTCGCAGCTCACCGTTGACGAAGGTCTTGATGGAAAGACCGTTAGGGCTCTTGTGTACCGCCGTTGCATTCACGATGGTTGGACCGATAGGTGCAAACTTGTCGTACCATTTCCCTGTGCCATGCTGGTTGCCCGAGCGCTCTGGCATTTGCCAGAATCGCGAGGAGACATCGTTTCCTGCGGTGTATCCAAAGACGCAAGACAAGGCCTCCTCGTCCGTGGTAATGTTCTTACAGTCTCTCTCAATGATGAAGCATAATTCAGCCTGTGATCTTGCGTGAGTTACTGCTTTGCCTTGGGTCGGAATATGGCAGCAATAGGACTAGAATCCGGTTACTAACCTCATAATCCATAAGCTGGCATTCTTCATGTACGAGAATATCTTCGTATGGGCCGGCAAGCGCATCTGCTTCGCTTCAGCAAGGTGGCTGTTTCCACACGAGATTTACATACCTGGAGGCTTTGTGAAGACTGTTGGGTATTTCTCCTTTGGAAACTAAATACTGTGAGTATAACCAACATTGGTTGAACAGTAACATTACCCCAGCTTCTTCTACATGCTTCCTGTAGTTAAGTCCAATGCACTCGAAGAGGGGAACGTTCGCAAGTGGGCAGAGGACCTGTATCACGAGATTAGTGCAAACATCGACGGTGCAGCTATGTTACACCTACCGCAGCAATCTTTTCCTTTTGACTCGTCAATTTGAAATCTTCGGCCCATGGAGAAAGCCCTTTATATATGGCAACGGAACTCCCAATAAGGTCTTGTTCTGTGGCAGCATGCTCCAGCCCAAGCTCGCCGTAGTATATCTTGCCGTTGGGATTCTCGAATCTCACCAGGCGTTGAAACTTAGGGGCCGACATAATCGATCAAGTGCTCCTCTGCAAGACTGCAACGGCTGCACGATAAAGTATAGGATATCGCTGCTGATGACTAGAACCGTAATCGACTATAAGTTTAGATTATGGAGAAAGTTTGTCTGAGCTCTACTGATCTACCTGCCTGAGAGGTCGAACGCCGGGAGGGGGAGCCGCCTGTGAGCCGTGGAAACCGAAGGCCGGATGCAAATGGATGCTGCGGTCCGGACTAGGATATATCTGGCTACTTATAATATTAATGCGGGCTCTTCCCTTGGAAAAATGGACCATTATTTGTCGAGACTGTGCCATTGCTTCCTCATAGACAGTCCGGAGTCCGGACACGCCCTGAGCCCGGAAGTACGAGTAGCTGCTTTCGCGGTAGAATGCAATGAATACAGCCAGTCGCGAAGATCAAAAGCATTTAGGCCCGGATTAGCTCTTCCGGGGCTTACTTACTAGACACTATAAACTTAGGCTAGGTACCTTACACAGGTCCATGCCAAGGCACTCCAAACTTCTTCCGACCGCGGCGCGGACCCCGCACCCTAGGGCAGGGCACCGGGACATGTTCACTCAAATCACATTTCGTCTAAGCTTAACACTATAGCAAAACCTTTTTCGCCAAGTGACCTAGTACGCGCCTATAGCTCTACTAGTAAATATAAGTAGCTAGGCTAGGCTATTCCTACTTATTTTAGGTGACTTTAATTTAGACTACACTACACCTATTACTCTTTACTCTCTGCCTCCTTTATACTAGGCTCTTATATAAAAGTACACTAGGTAGGAGAGGAAGAGAATAGAAGCGCTTGCGCTCTAGTAAAGCTCCGGCTCCGAGCGCCGATGCATTAGCTAAGCGCATAGGCCACCGCTACCTCACCCAAAAATCCTTAATTACTTAAAATAGCTATATTATAGCAAATACTTAAGATAAAAAGCTAATTTATATAGCATTTAAATGCGCTAGCCTAGCTCTAAATGTGTTTTAAATCTTTTCTTAAAGTTATAATATTTTAGTGTTTTTTATAAGTACTAAGTCACTTGGCGTTTGCCGTAGCGTAGAGCTTGGACCGGATTTGCGATTTGAGTGAACATGTCCCGGTGCCTTGCCGTAGCACCCCGCTTTCCCCATTCTCACACTCTTGAGATTTACCTAGGACGACCTTCCCTGAGCCTAGGTAGGAGAGCCCTTAAACATCTTTCCACGCTACAGTAGAGTACAGTACGAATACAAATATTGCACGTGTACGCTATTTCGCGTCCAGGTCTACGGGATATCCGCCCCGCCCCAATTATTAGCGTCTCACGGGCTGCGCCTCATGCGTCTGTTACTGTAACGAAAGTGCGGAGAATATGCCATGCCATGCTCCCCCTCCCCCGCGAGGGTGAGGGTGATTCTGAAAATTTGTTTCATACGCCGTTGAAATTAGTGATTATGGTTACGTCGTGATTATCTTGCAAATGCTACAGTATGTGGCGTACGGGCTGCGCCGTGAAAGGCGGGGCGGGGCGGGTAGGTGTAAAAAGCGGGTCCCCGGGAAGGGCGGGGCCAAGTGCGGAGCGGGAGGCATTGATCCGGATTGGTCGTGGGGTGGGGTGGGGTACTGTAGTGGTGTGCGGGGAAAGACCACCACCACCTGTTCGCCCCCGGCCCTCTATAACCCGGATGTAGGACACCCGAAATAAGGCGTCACAGACCCACAGCCTATGAACCCATCTGTAGTAGTCACCAGTAATAGGCGCGCACGAAAAACTCCTCAAGATTCGGCTCAACGTACTCGTACCACCCGTAGGTCTATATAATAAAGAGAATGAACTAAAACTCCCACTTTATACTTCGTATTTATACTCTTTTGCTCTTTATAAAGAATTTATAAAGTAATTAGTTAGTTTCACTTTATATTTATGGATATTTATAACTTGTAGTATAAAGCGCTCTAAGACTAAAAGGGAGTAAGAGGCAGGGAGGAAAGTTTAAAAACCTTAAATTATTTAGTATAAGACTATAAGTAGGAATAGGCTCACTTTATAAACCTACAGGCTTTATAGCGAGTCGAATTAAAGTATTATTTGCGAATGAATACCTAGGTAGTATAATTAGGAATAAATATACCTGATTAGAGCGAAAGTAGAAGCCGGAAGCTACGGAAATTAGGGAGTTATTACTACTAAAATAGACTTACTAGCACGGACCAAAATTATGCTTATGTATAATAATTTATACTAGATTTATGCTAGAATTGAAGGATTTATGCTACTTGTATACTATTAGTCATATTGTTTTATATTGTCCACAATGTAATATATCCTCACTTATATTACGGCAATATAATATGACAAATTCATATTGCAGTGCGTATGCAGGTCTGTCATCTTGGCTAATATATATTGTTTTGTACTATTCTCCACACTGGAAGCTACCATCTGTCGTCGAATCTCACGCTCCGGTTCCCTATTAATTATATTGACCCGAGTTGACAAGTCCTGGACGGGACTCACCTTAGTTACCACTCGTCGTCTTTTCCCCCTACGACTACAATCCACTTCATTATTTACAAACGGCTTTCGCCCTATTATACAGATTTATCATGGACCTTCTTAAATGCGCCGTCGTATCTGTCGTTGAAGTGTATGCCTGCACTACGCTGAATCTGCAGCAAGTGCAAGGCTACCATCCTCTCTCACTGGTCCTTCTGCTGCTTTTGACTCAATACTTGGCCCTCAAACTATCGAATATTTTTATTTATCCATTTTGGTTTTCGCCGCTCAGGCATATACCCGGGCCAAAGGTTGGTGTAGACCGTTCGAGATACTACCTTGTGAAAAGTGCTGACTTTTCCTAGGGCGACAATCCGTTGCTTGGTTCTGCGCTCGAGCAGTTGAGAGCCGGACCTGGCGTCTTAGAGCTCTCTTGGTGCCGCACATTCCCCGACGCGAAGATAATAAGATACTTTGGTGTTGGTAACCAGGAATACGTCCTTTTGAACAGTCGCAAAGCACACCGTGACGTCCTACAAAAGAACTGTTACGATTTCCAAAAGCCCCATTGGCTTGCTCGCATAGTCGGTGAAATTGCAGGCACCGGATTGTTGTTTGCTGAAGGAGACTTCCATAAAAAGCAGAGGCGATTACTGACAGGTCAGTACTCCGGGACTGCTCTTGTCTGTGCCCTGGCAGCGCGCAAGCATGAGCTCATGCGCATGTTGGAACAGGTCCTTTCTCGTTCGGCAATATCAAAAATCTACTGCCGTTCTTTGAAACCAAATCTCAGGAACTATGCCAGTTGATCAACACGAAAATCGGCAACAAGCAGAGTGCAGATCTTGAATGTACTGCCCTCTGAATATCTCGTTATAGCATTCCTAGCTGATCATAGAGTAGGCTCATCGCTGCTCATGAATACCACGCTGGATGTCATCGGCTTAGCAGTCCTTGGTCGGGAATTGAGCGCCTTGTCGGTACCATCGCCATTCGCCGAACACTATGATACACTTTTTGCTACTTCTAATGTCGGAAATCTGATCGCCGTCATTCATCAAGCCATCCCGATTCGCTGGGCGCTTCCAATCAAAGTTAATCGCGACTTTCTCCACAGTAGAAATCAAATCAGAGTCCTTCTCCTGCAACATATAAGGAAACGCAAGGAAGAACTTGCTTTAACGCATAACGCTTCTACCCAAGACCAATCTAATAGTGGAAGTTCAAGAGATCTCCTTACCCTGATGATCGAGGAGAAACTGGATGTTTCAGACGGCTGGACCGAAGATAATATCTTGGGACATGTAATATCACGCTATTCGTGTTGGAAAATAGCATGCTAAACTGGTGTAGCTTCTAAATTTCATGGCTGCTGGTCATGAGACCTCAGCCGGCGCGTTGACGTGGGCCTTGCACGCATTGTCCATATATCCGCATATTCAGTTCCGGCTACGGGATGAGGTTCTCAACAGCGCAGCAGCAGGTCCAAGTCCCACGGAAGCTGAGCTTGATAGCTTGAATTATCTAAGCAATTTCCTGAGAGAAGTGCTACGCTACTATACCCCAGGTCCGTTGTCAAATAAATGTAATTGGTTCACAGCTCATGGCGTTGATAGCTTTATCCACTCCTCGGGAAGCCATAAAAGATGTCACTATTGACGGAGTTTTCCTTCCAAAAGGTACCAATGTAATCATTGTACCATCTTTGCCACATTTCGACATCAAGACTTGGGGTCCTTCCGTCGACGAGTTCAATCCTGATCGCTTCACGAATTTGCCGAAAGAGGCTCAGGATCCGTGGGCAACTCAGACATTCCTGGGTGGGCCTAGGATTTGCATAGGAAAGTCATTTGCAATGTTGGAAATGAAAGCAATTATGGTTGCACTAATCAAAGAGTTCGAGTTCTCGAGCCTAGGTTTTAAGGTCGAGCAGCAGAAAGGCGGTCAGTCTCGCCGCCCAGCTGGGGGTTTAACGTTGCGAATCAAGAAAGTTGAGCGATAAGCCAGTTCTGATGCTGGGACTAAATCTTGTTGCGGCAGACCGATGACTGACCAGTCCGCGCTTAAGTAGAGTATGGTCAAAATTGAAGTGGCGTATTTTATTTTTATTATTCGCTGCCAAAGTCTCAACACGAAAGTTTCGTGATATCACGCATGTGGTATCTTATGCCTCTCGTCTTACGCAAAGTTTCTACGCGCAGGAATACTTGGCCAACACTTCTCTCACTTACATGGAGTGGCTTTTTCCACGAATAACCAGGCTATTTCTACTTGTCGGACTTTGCTCTCTTTATCAAACTCAACAATGAGGAGAAGTCGGCAAGTTTTGTCATTGCAACGTAGTAGTCTTCCTTTTTGATTCTCCTTAGCTTCCCTTCTGGCAGAGATAGAAGGCGATATTTAATGAAATATAACCATTAGATTCGGTTTTAATGTCCAAGTCGAAATATATTTGGTCGAGAAACTAATATCTCTTGCTAGTGCACGCCGATATTGAAACTGAACGAAATAACTAGGCCCACCTAGTGCTAGTAATCCTTGTTATACAGTAGAAAAAAGAGCAGGTACCGTCTATTTACGAAACACGGTGAACCTCTAATTCTAGCTTGTTCTGCAACTCTATTTCAAAACCACTCCCAACGCCCCCCAGTCCTCAACTAATGAGGTCACAATCTCCGCACACCTCGCCACCGCTGCCCCATCGATAATCCTATGATCTGCACTCCAACTCAATACCACCTCCTTTCTCCAAACCAAAACCTCATTTCCCGTATCCGCATTCGTTTCCAGTCGAGGCACAGTTTGCGCGCGTCCAATAGCCACAATACATACCTGCGGAGCTACGATGATCGGACTTACGACGCCTCCGCCTATACTTCCGATATTGCTAACGGTACACGTTCCGCCCTTGAAGTCTTCCACACCTAGCTTTTTCTCATTTGCCAGCGTGCCTAGCTTAAGGATCTCGGCAGCGAGCGAGTTGATTGAGTGTGCTTGCACGTTCTTGATGACTGGCACTAGGAGACCTTGTGCTGTATCGACTGCAATGCCAAAGTTATGCTGGCCTTTGAGTAGGAGTTGGGGTTTTTCGGGGTTGGTGTCCGTGTCGAGGTGAGCATTAAGATGTGGCATTTGCGTGAATGCGTGCGACAGAGCTTTGAGGATGAAGGGCAGGGGAGTGAGTTTAGGGCCGTTCCCGTTTGCAGAGGAGAGATTGAGGCGTTTGCGCAGTGACTCGATAGATGTGAGATCGACAGAGTGGGTGTAAAGAAAGTGAGGAATTGTGAGAGAGTGAGTCATGGTTTTGAACATCATGCTTTGGGTTGGTGTGAGAGGGATACTGCGGTCTTCTGCTGTGGCCACAGTTGGGATGGTTGCGGATGGTAGAGCTGTAACAGTGCTGGGACTTGAGTCTAATGAGACACTTTTTGTAGACTTGTAGCGTAGGACGTCCTCCTTGGAGATACGTCCATTTTTGCCTGTTCCTACGATTTCAGCAACGTTAAGATCGAGGTCTTTAATCATGTGTCGGACGCTGGGAATGAGGAGAATGGAGCTTGTATCTTGTGCTTTGCTTGGCTTTAATGACTGCGGTGGAGGTTCTGTCTTCGAGGCAACGACTTCTGGCGTTTCTGATATTTGCGGTTCCGGTCCCGCTCGTTCTTGCATCTCGTCTGCGAGGGTGTTTTCCGCTACCGCTTCATTTTCTATTGATTGTATTGTTTGCTCTACTTCAATCTCATCGGTTTCGATATCTAAAAGAGGCTGACTAGGTTAGACCGTCATCTTGGCCTCGTAGGGTAATGCTTGCCTGCCCAACAATCGCCATATCCTCTGCCTCGTAGTGGAGATGCTTAATTGTACCATCCCACCTGGAGGTAATCTTGAAGATAGTCAGTATAAATCCCACAGAAAGTAGAATGACATTGCGAATTTACCTCAACTGAAGCCTTGTCTGATTGTACTTCGCATATCCTGTCGAATTGTTCTACACGATCTCCAGGTTTCACAAACCATTCCACAACTTGACATTGCGTGATGCCTATTGATATAAGCTTGAGTAGAAACTAAATGTTGGGCATCCTCACCCTCTCCGATATCTGCCAGGAGATATGGCTTCACTGCTTGGTTTGCTGCCGATTGATGAAATTCCCGTAGCCTTGAGAACTTGTACACGGTGAACCGACGGGGGCTGGGGCGTGAAAACGGTCTACCAACAGACTGCCCCAGCACTCTAACATTGAGTTTCTTCATACTGGAAGCTGCAATCGACGCCATAAAGAAGAGATAATGAACCAAAGATCTTCTCGGTCCACATCACAGAAGCCTGGAATGAATTCACAAGTCCAGAAATTCTCACAACCAATCTCAGAACTAATAAGCTTTCCTCTACAAGTTTCAAGCCTTTAATATACCCAGCATCTCAATTCTTAGGCATAATTATCTCGGGAAGTTCCTAGTGGCACCCACCCCCACATTCATGCTCTATAGTGGGTCTAGTGTGCACCCCTACAGCCTGCGAAATCCGGGCCGAGCTCGGTCCGGACAGAAGCAGAAGCATCCCCAGTGCTCTATCGTCAGAAAGCCGCAGGGTCAGGAACCTCTCAGGAACCCGAGAGCTTCAACCCGACTACTCTCGAGCATGCCCTAGTCACGCGGTGGAATTTACATTCTGAGTTTCCTTATTAGTAAACACAGTATGTTTGCGGTAAACTCTACTTAGTATTTTAAAACTTATATCCTCATCGCCACTGACTGTGAGCAAGTGCCGTATATAAGAAATGGCTATAGCAATAGTTGCAAGATTACTCCAAAAAGGGCAAAAGGGTTCACATTGTTCGCATCTGCGGTGCTACGCAACGGCGTCTTCCATCCCATCGATAACAAGACGACTCAACAAACCAATCGACTTCAGCACTTCTCCTCTGTTACACCACAGCTCCACCACCTGGGCGAATACCCCAGGCCTTCCTACCAACAGCCCATCTACCCGTCTCAACCTCTTTCAGTCAGTGAATGCAGGCCTCCGAACCGCACTGAGCTCAGATAGCAAAGTCCTTTGCTTTGGCGAAGATGTGGGTTTTGGCGGCGTCTTCCGGTGCACTGTGGACCTGATGTCTGAGTTTGGGTCAGATAGAGTATTCAACACGCCCATTACTGAGCAAGGGATAGTTGGGGCGGCAATTGGGATGGCAGCGGAGGGGATGAAGCCCGTAGTGGAGATTCAGTTCGCAGATTATGTGTTTCCTGCATTTGACCAGATTGTTAACGAGGCCGCGAAATTTCGCTATCGCGAGGGCGAGACAGGAGCAAATCTGAGGGGGATGGTGGTGAGGATGCCGTGTGGTGGTGTAGGCCATGGTGCTTTGTAAGTCTTTCATGATTTTCAATAACAATTTCATTCGGTGGGCTTTTAGTTATCTATGGTGAAGGAAAGTGAAGTGGTAGCCAGCTGACACAACATGACCTCTCCAAAGATACCACACGCAATCGCCCGAATCCCTCTTCTGCCACGTACCCGGCTTCAAAATTGTCGTTCCTCGCTCCCCCTCACAAGCCAAAGGTCTCCTACTAGCCTCGATCCTAGAATCCAAAGACCCCGTCATTTTTATGGAGCCGAAAATCCTCTACCGTGCCGCCGTTGAAGAAGTGCCTTCAGATTACTACACACTTCCGCTCTCCTCCGCCGAGGTCCTCAAGCCTGGCAAAGACCTAACAATCATTTCCTACGGCCGTCCCTTGTACACATGTATGGCGGCAATCGAAGCCGCGGAGAAAGATTTCGGTGGAATAAGTGTCGAGCTGATTGATCTACGCACCATTTTCCCCTGGGACAGGCAAACAGTTCTGGAGAGCGTGAAGAAGACTGGGCGCGCAATTGTAGTACATGAGAGCATGGTAAATTTTGGTGTGGGTGCAGAGATTGCCGCGACGATTCAGAAAGGTGCATTTTTACATCTGAAGGCGCCGGTGGAGAGGGTGGCAGGATGGACAACCCATACAGGGTTGGCGTACGAGAAATTCATTTTCCCGGATGTTGCGAGTAAGTTATTCCTTTTCTTTAATTCTACTATAGCCTTGATGGTATAATTATGCTAATGTGCGTGGTTAGGGATATATGATACAATTGAGCAAAGCTTGCAATATTAGAATTTAGAAGTCACTTTAGATGTTATCAAAATGTTACTATGATAATATAATAAAATTTCGTGCTGTGTTTATAGAATATCCACATGAAACTGACGCTGAACCTGACTATACTGAAATATTGGAGGTTTAGCTTCGCTTAGAAGCAACTGGTTTAGAGCAGAAGACACGGAAGTCATTTAGAAATATAATCTAATTTATTACAACTCGATTTGGAGTCGATCTCATATCGATAACATCATCAATTATAGACCAGCAAGCCCTTGATCATGCTCTTCAATGTCATACTCTTCCGGATATTTCTTCATCATCCTTCGCAACTCATTTCTTTGCTCCTCCATCTCCTCAGTCAACTCCGCATAGACATCGTTAAATACGTTCTTCAACACAGGTTTACGCACCTTTTCTGCCGCTGCTAACTCCTTTAATACGTCCAGGCGAATTTCCTTTCTTGTCTCTACCTCCTGCTTCTCATTCCATAGCCCCTCATTCTCCAGCCACTTCCGGAGCCGCGTCAACGGATTATCCTGAAGTTTCCACCTCTCGACCTCATCCCGCGTTCTATAAGCAAAGCTATCATCTGACGTGCTATGGTGCGAAACGCGGTAGGTCATCATCTCAAGCAAGATCGGTCGGCCACCGTCCTCAAGAGCGCGCCGTCGCGCTTCAAGTGTCGCCTCATAGACAGCGAAGATGTCGGTGCCGTCCACACGCAGGGCTTCAATGCCGTACCCAGCGGCACGACTAGCGATTCCATCGCCGCGGTATTGCTCAGATGTAGGGGTAGAGATGGCGAAACCGTTGTTTCGGCAGATGAAGATAACAGGGCATTGGCGAGTTGCTGCGACATTAAGGGCACCGTGGAAGTCACCCTCACTGGCGGCACCGTCGCCGAAATAAGCCACAGCTACGCTTGGATCCTCAGTCGGGTTCTCTCGAGCGTGCATTTTCAGCGCATATGCTGCGCCTGTAGCGTGAGGGATCTGTGTGCCGAGCGTCGAGGCTACTGCATGCTGTGAAAGTCTTAGCAATCAATCGTATGGATGGGCTCCTGGAGCTATGAAAAAGGTCAATAAGCTTACCACTCCAGTTTTCAACCTCCCACTGTAATGTACTGGCATATTGCGACCCTTCCCAGGATCATTCTTGTTGGCAGTCAGCTGGCTCATGAAGTCTTTCATTGTAAAGCCTCGCTGTTGAAAAACCCCTGTTTCTCTATACTGACATGTAATGATATCATTAGGCCCCAACGCTGCTGCTGAACCAACGATGCTCCCTTCTTCTCCGGCGGAGACCATGTAGAAGCTTATACGGCCTTGTCGTTGGGCTTCGAACATGATGGCATCCAGGATGTTGACTACCCGGTTAGTAATTGTTCATCAATTTGAGACATACTCGTTCCCCTTACCCGTCATCATATTTTTGTACCATGTTAACACCTGCTCGTTTGTTACATTTGGCCGAGCTCGTGTCTTGTCTTCCATCACACCATCTGAGTTCATGATGCAAAATGTAGGAATAATTGAAAAGTTCGAAGGCGTTACAAAGTTCATTTTTGTGACCAATGGACTGTTTAATGCTCCTGGAAAGCGAGGTCTATGTCGATAAACTGTCAGTGCTAATCCTTTATTACACGCATCATCCCTTTTCAAAAGAAAAATGTCAATTTACGTTGCTGCTAGCGTGCTCCATCGTTTCGAAATGCGTGATGACCCCTTTGTCGTGAATGGGAATTTAAGTCCTCTACGAGAAGATTGTGCAAATATGAGCTTCATTTTGATTACTTGCCGTCTTTGACTTCGAGTTTGATACAAATGCTTGTTTGGTGTTATAACCTTTAAGCGGGGCGATCACGACGTTTCTTGGCCTCCTGTTTAGGCGGCCCAGTCCAGAAGGGTCCGGAGCCCGGCCGGAGCTCGGAGCCCTTAACCTGAGTGACCTCTACCCTTCTTCTCACCTAATATTATGTCCTCCGGAGCTGCTTGGATCTCTCCAACTATCCACTCGCACGCCCGCTCGCGACATACCCCAATGTTCCCGGTATTGCTGAAGGCGATCTCTTGGAGGTGGAGAGCCATGTGGAGGCCTTCAGCCGGTATATTATTGTTTCCAGTAGCCGATGACTTCATTGACCTAACCTGCTTCAGCCAGGCGGTGATCACTTCACCCTGGTCATCCCCGGTAGGTAGCCGGCCAGGGAGTCGTAGCGTATGGAGGTGTGTACAAGCTGCAGCGAGTGAGTTGATAGCAGCCATTCCTGGATAGCTCGGTATCAAACAAAACCGTGGAGCTGCGAGGGCCAGGAACGAGGAGTGTAAGAGCTTGTAGATTGAAAGAAGGGAAAGATCAAAGGTAGCCTGAGAGCCTGAAGTTGGATGTTGAGCGCGGGGATAGGAGGACCCTGCTTGACAAAGAAGTATAGGGGCTGAAAGCAACCCAAGCCTTTAGCGAAGCGGGGCCCCTTTCAGCACACTCACTTTACTAGGAATACTAGTACAATTACAGGGGCTACAAGCGCCTTGACCTTTTGGAACTGGGTAGATGCAACGGCCACAAGTGGCGCTTATGTTCACTTCTATCTTCCTACAATCATAAGAGCGGGATGCGTCGAACGAGCTATTGTGTCAGCAGGTGGACCGAGGATCAGTTGTGTTGGAATGGGGCTAACCGGTGGGTTAAAAAGAAATATAAATAAGGAGTTAGAGGAGAGACAGATTAAGGACATGGCAGCGGAATATATTCCACCTACGAATCATCAGTTACAAGTCTTACAGACTGTTTATACTAATATAACAGGGATGGGTCAGCCTTATATGCCAATGGATTGGAGCGGGGTAGGAAATTCTCTAAGTACACAAGCGTCTTCCTTGATCTTAAGAGCTTAGATGTAAAGAATAATATGATAACTTAAAGGTGTATCACTTGTTCTCTAAAACCACACCTCACCCACTTTTGCATCGGCATCTAGCTACCGCGAACTTCAAGCTCGTGCTCCTAAACGAGGCACCGAGGCCTGCCGCTCTTCCAAGCGAGAATGTGTCATGCCGAACTCAGATGGTGTCAGGTATATATCATCCTTAGAATCTAAAGTTACTCGTGGCCGCGGTCCTCCGGTGGAGAACTTGTTAAGTTGGATCCGCATAGGTTCAAGGATGGCTAGACTCAGGGTGGCTTAGTAATTTATTATCTTACCACAGAGGATATGAATTCCTCTTAGCAACCTTTGGGTTCCATGATAAGTAAATCAACATATTCTTCCGCGAGATAACTCGCCCTGTGCCAGCAAGTCTTGGATCCCAAAAATGGCTATTTTCAGTTTCGTTGAGCGCGAGTTTATTACTATGGCAATCACTTCATCTATCGCTATTATCTTGGCTGTTCTAACGTACTTCATTGCGAATGAATTCGTGCGATATAGAGCTAGACTGAAAGGAATACCTGGCCCGACTGGCCTTCCTATCATTGGGAATCTTTACCACGTTTAATGTTCACCCTGTGATGAATTAAAGACGATGCTAACTATATTAGCTTTACAATGTTCTGCCTGCGGAGCAATATCGTCTTTGGGCTGAAACTTATGGAGATGTATTCCAAGTTCAATTAGGCAATATGCCTATCGTTATTATTAACTCGGCGGAAGCTGCCAAGGATCTTTTTTTATCGCAGGGCTCTGCTTTGAATAGTCGACCAGTTTTCCATGTTTTTCATAAAGTTGTCAGCAAAGGGTATGTAAATCTAGGTTAAAGCAGTATATATTCTAGCTTGGGTAATATCGGTATTAATACTTTGTGTGTAGAATTATGAGTATCGGTACAAGTCCGTGGAATGACAGCTGTAAGAAAAGGAGAAAGGCTGCAGCTTCTGCTTTGAATAGAGCAAAAACCGACAGCTATGATCCAGTGAGTTAGAATTATCAAGCCCTGTGTTTCTGAGCATAGTTGACGAATTCCTTGAGATTGTCAAATTAGAATCCAAGGAGCTTCTGCGCGAACTCTTAACATATGGGAAAAGCGGCCAAGAGCCATTACATTACCACCGCAATATTCAGCGATATTCTTTGAATCTTGTGCTCACGCTGAACTACGGAACCCGCGTTGCGGACACGAAGGATCTGAAATCAGGGACCCTTAGTGAAATTGTCTACGTTGAGTCCGAGATTTCGAAGCTTCGCTCTACGTCTGACAATTACTCAAACTATATTCCGTTCCTTCGGTTCTTCGAACCCTTTCAGAAATCTAACGCACATGGTGCGAGCATTGGTCAACGCCGAAGAGACTATAATAAGGTCCTGCTGAGCGAGCTAAAGGCGAGGATCGAGGCTGGAACGGATAAGGCATGCATCCAGGGCAATGTCATAAAAGATCCTGAGGCTGATCTGTCTGAGGATGAGCTAACAAGTATCAGTTTGAGCATGATGGCAGTAAGTAATATACCAATGATCAGAGTGCCATGCCTTAACAACGCGCTAGGGAGCAGACAGTAGTACACCAACAATCGAGTGGGCCTTGCTTTTGCTTTCTCGAATGCCGTCCATCCAGGAAACAGCATACAAGGCCATCCAAAAAGTCGTAGGAGAGGATGTCGACCCTTTCCTTGATGCGGATGTAAGTTACGTCATGGCATTCACCAAAGAATTGCTCAGATACTACACAGTCCTTCGTCTCGCCTTGCCTAAAGAGGCTTACAGAGACGCAGTTTGGAACGGCTATAAGATTCCTAAAGGCACGGCTGTTTTTTTGAATGCGTGGGCCTGTAATAGAGGTAATTCCTGGTCAGTTTTTCCAGCATCTTAACACTAATTTTATATAGATCCTGCTGTGTTCGAAAATGCCTTTGAGTTCGTACCCGAGCGCTGGCTCAATCCCGCTACCGAGAAAAAGGGAATATCGCATTACAGCTTCGGATATGGGGGCCGGATGTGCATAGCATCTCACTTGGCTAATCGCGGGCTATATATTGTCTTTCTTCAATTAATAGCAAACTTCCGCATATTGCCTGCAGACTCGAGCAGCGACGAATTTGGGCGAGATCAGCCGTCGGATGATTCAGATCCTATGAAGGGCGTACTTGTGGTCAATGGGATCATTGCGTCCCCTAAAGATTACAGCCTTAGATTTGTGCCGAGAAACGAGAAGGCACTGCTTCAAGCTTTGAATTGATGTGCAGTATGAGCGATGAATTGGCTTTACATACATTACCCTGAGCCTTCGTTATCCACAATCTCAAATAGTTCACGAAAAAGTTCTACGTTTGACAATGTGATACTTGCCCGAGCCATAACTGTATTACATTTCCATACAGTCTTTCAATGCCCATTTTGCAAGCAACGTTTTAACCCTGAGCGACTGCTTGTATCTTTACCCTGGCCCCCTTTGGCAATTGCTTCACAGCAATATAGCTTCTTGCAGGCATCTTTCCCTCCCACACAAACCACTGCGCGTTCATCTCCGCAAAATAGCTCATGTCTGCCTGAAATATTATGACTTTGAACACTTCCTCCAAACTGCTTCCGCCAGCTATGAGTACAGCCACGAGATTCTTCAGGCAGACTGCGGTTTGCTCGGAAATGGTGCCTTCAATAAGGTTGCCACTGATGTCGGCGTGGATCTGTCCTGAAACCCAGACGAGTGGTGTCGATGGGATCGTTTTGAAACCCTGAGTATGGCCCGATTGCTGTTCGCGTGCGTTAGTCCAGGTGACCACCAGCTCGGTAAAGATAGCATCAAATACATACGTGCAGTAGAATTTTTCGACAGAATAGGAGTAGCCATTTTTTGCTTGGTTGTTTCAGGCAGTAAGCTTTGTGATGGACCTCGATGAAAGGCTTCCTGGTTAACGAAAGTCATGAAACTCTTAAATTTCTTCAGCCTCACCAATGCCCCTCAATTGCCGCCATCAAGTCCCCACCAAATAAGTTGAGAACACAAGGCGGTCGGTTATTTGACAGCACCGGAGATGATCATAAAGCGCAAGAACTACACCGATCTGGCGAAACCATTGCCACAATAATTCATGCATGAGTTTGTGGAATGATACAATCCCTCAAGTTAGTCCGTTCACAATCACGCAATCTACCAGCTTGAACAAATGTCAAGAGTGGACCTGGACTTGTGGGACTCGTGCTCGTGTTGATATTTTGCTTCGCCAAAAAAGGGGCATTGTTCGCTTAGATAGCGCGATAAGGCCTGCCCCTGCGCTAGCCTCCCCTCCCCAACCGCTGGTGGGCGAGATCCTTGTCAAAGAGTATGAGAAGTGCGATCAATCCACTGGTACAATTCCCCACCATGAGTGGGAGAGCTACGAATTGACTGATACTTTCTTCATATTCTCTTCCCAAAGTCCCGCCATATCATAAACAAAGTGATAATCATGTCTACAACTGAGGCGGATAAGAAGACTTCCACGGAGAATGAAACCGCATCCAATGGGTCAACATCGCAAGAAGTAATACTTTCGACACCAGACTCCCGACCAGGAGGATTCCTCAGAAGATGGAGTCTGACATTGCTTGCGCTCTCTGCCGCAGCCATCAGTCTACCACTTACGAGCCTCAACTACCTAATGCAACCGGCGCCCATCGATCCCCATGACTACGCTTCTCGTGCCAAAGATGTGCTCTCTAAGACACCTCTGATCGATGGTCATAATGATTTGCCACATCTCATACGAGTTGAACTATACGGCAAAATGTATGATGGGACATTCAACTTCAATGACAAACTATTAGGACACACGGATGTGCAAAGAATGCGCAAGGGGCAGATGGGTGGTCAGTTCTGGAGTGTGTTTGTTGAGTGTCCTGAGGCTCATGTTGACATTGATGATCCTACTGTGAGTATAATAGTTAGATGCAGTATATCTTGATTGCTAAATCCTTAAAGCATCTCGTTCGAGATACACTTGAACAGATCGATATTGCTAGACGCTTCATTCAGGAATACCCGTCAACGTTTCAATATTGCGATACGCCATCATGTGCACGTGCTGCATTCAAATCTGGTCGAATTGCTAGTATGATTGGAATTGAAGGTGGTCACCAGGTGGGAAGTAAGTTTATTCCGCCCCTCTCAACCATGATTAACAGAGACTCATTATGTAGACTCTTTGGGAGCAATCAGGCAAATGTATGATTTGGGCGCACGTTGCATTACTACGACCCATAACTGCGATAATGCTTTTGGGACAGCAGCGTCAACCGTAGCAGCTGGTGGAGAAGATAGAGGGTTGTCGCCTTTTGGTCACGAATATGTAGCTGAAATGAACCGGCTTGGGATGATGATTGACTTGTCTCACGTTTCCCACCAAACAATGAGGGACGTTCTCTCTATTACTCAAGCGCCAGTAATTTTCTCGCATTCGGGAGCATATGTAAGTCCCGTCATCTAATAATACTTTTTAGAGGCTTATGCAATAATAGGCGGTACAGAAGCACTTACGCCACGCACCTGATGATGTGTTAAGGAGCATCAAGAAAAACGGAGGATTTGTAATGGCTGTCTTTGTCAACCGATTCCTGAATATGAAAAATCCAGATCAGGCCACCATCCATGATGTGGTTGATCATATCATGCACATTGTAGAAGTGGCGGGCTGGGAATGCGTCGGTGTTGGATCCGACTTCTCTGGAACTCCAGCTGTGCCAATTGGATTGGAGGTAAGAAGACTGCTCCTGGAACTGTATACTAACTAACTTCTAATACCTTGTAGGATGTCTCAAAATACCCAGACCTCGTTGCCTTGCTGGCCGAGCGCGGCGCGACAGATGAGCAATTGCGCGGATTTGCGGGGGAGAATTTGTTACGAGTGTGGGGAAACATTGAGAAGAGAGGAAAGGAAATCCAAGCTACGACCAAACCAAACGAGGCAGTATGGGAAGAGAGAATCAAGGGCTGGGCCACTGGATTTGCAAACTCGCCATTCATGTTCCGGTCCACGAGGGAGAAGGCGAAGAATCTCAAACGAATACCGCACAACTTCAATGTCAACGACAAAGGAATACACGCGCCTGGGAACTGATTTGCCTTAGCAGTAATTAGATAATAGGAAATGTCCTGCAAATCTGCAAATCTGCAAATCTGCGAATCTGCAAATTAAATACTATCTAAGTGGAGTATATGGCATAAACTGTTAAGCTTCTGCCGACCTTTGTAGACCTTTTTGGGGCATTATGCATTCTTTATTTTCAAGCGCATAGAACCACCGCACATTTCCAACATAGTGAGAAACTAACATAATGATAGGTATAGCGTCATCTTCAAGCTCAGTATCTATCTTGGACTCATGGCAAATTTATCTGCAGCTCGCAGCTTGGTCGGTCACGTCTATTTCACGCCGAATCCTTCCCTAATAGGTACCCTGGCCAAACCCAGGCCTGAGGAGTCAATATAAAGTTATCCCCGCTAATCCACAGACCTAAGAGGATGTGTTACGCCATGTCTAGCTTGTAGTAGCCTGCAGTAGCCTGCAGCCACAAGCCCTACCATTGACCGGCTACACGGATCTGCATGCCCTTGCCTTGAACATGGGGGATAACAAGGCCAGAAGAATCTTCCTACGAAACCATGGTAAAGACAGCCTCGCGGTTGATACTAATACTTGGGTCCACTCTCACTAGCCATTTTTAGACCTCCCACTCTTCGCTCACGCCTTGCAGGATCACCAGGGATGGCCTCGACTCACATTGATGCCCCTTGCATCTTATCAATCTCCATATGCATATGCCTTGTTCGCACCAAGAGTGGGTTCGAGTGAGTCTCTGCTGTCAAATTAAGAGATGGTGACATTTCCGAGAGATAATGCATCATCCACGCGGCTGTCTGCACAGTTGTAGCTAAACCATGGGCAAGGCACAGTGGTATGGGGGCGATATGGTCATTACATATTCAACTATTTGTTTTCCTAAAATCTTATACAATTTTCCCCTGTCTCTTTTCCTGCAGTGTCTCTGTGTTCCCTGTCTCTTTTCCTTATTGTTCGGCTCACGTTGAAATCTGCGATCGAGATGACTGAGTTCAACAAAGAGGAGGCGACGACGACTGTCCAGTCGCCGTCCGAGACCTCTTTCCCCGACGTCAAGTCAGCACTGGAGAAGAAATTTGTCAGGAAGCTGGATCTTGTGCTGATGCCAGGGCTGAGTATGTCTTTCCTTCTTAATGACCTATATGTCGCTGACAATTCGTGCTTAGTGCTTGCATACTTCACACATACACTTGATCGGGCTAACCTGGGAAATGCTAAGACTGGTGGGCTGGAGAAAGATCTTGGGCTTCATGGGAACCAGTACTCTCTTCTGTTGATTCTCTTCTACATTCCCTATGGACTATTCAACATACCAGCAACATTGACGGCAAAACGTTTCAACCCCGCTGTGGTTATGCCAGTCATCATGTTCCTCTGGGGCACTTTCGCCATGGCTTCAGCCGCAACCACAAATTTTGGAGGCATATTGGCATGCAGGGTGTTGATGGGCGCAGTAGAAGCAGGGTTTCTTCCCTGTGCTATCTTCTACTGTTCTCTATTTTACACGAGAAAAGAGCTGGCCTTGAGAGTCTCGGTATTTGGAATGATGGGATTCATTGCTGGTGCAGTCAGTGGTGTTATTGCATACAGTGTTTTCCAGTGGCATCGAGCGTTACAGGTATACAGCTCAGCTGGCGCAACTTACTGATCGGGTGACTAATATTTCTCAGGGCTGGCAGTATCTTTTCTTGATCGAAGGCGTAATGACCGCCGGAATCGCAGTTTTCAATTTCTTCTGGTTACCCCATAGCGTCAGCAAGTCACGATGGTTCACCGAAGAGGAAGCATTACTCTCTGAATCCCGTCTTCACGAGGATACAAGCTCCGAACGCTTCTCTTGGCCCGACGCTAAAAACGAATTAAAGGACTGGAAAGTCTGGAGTTTTGCGTTCATGGCTCTGATGTATGGTGTCGGATCCAACTCCAGTTCTAACTTTCTACCTGTAAGAATTTTCCAATCGTCCCTTTGATAGATGGAGATTTTGACTACTTCTATAGACGATGGTAAAGCGACTTACTATTGACACGCCGAGGGCCAATTTGTATACCGTGGGGCCAAATTTGACTGCTGCCTTCATCCAGTTGACGACATCCTGGTTTTCAGATAAGATACAACAACGTGCAACAGTAGCAGCAGGTGCTTTATTGGTTTCCCTTATTGGGTTCGTGCTCTTGGGAACACTTGACCTTATCCATAATGTCAAGGTTGGGTACTTCATCACCGTAAGAGCTCCGCCGGAACTTGGTATCTACGGCCTAAACATCTAACATAGACATCTCTAGTATTTAATCACTTTTGGAACATTTACTCCTGGAATCTTAGTTCCAGCATGGGTCGCTAGTAATACGCACACTACAACTGGCAGGGCCGTCACATTGGGATTATTGTTTGCAGGTCAGAACTTGGCAGGAATCATCTCTTCCGCTGTTTTCAGAGCACAGGATGCACCAATTTACAAGCCGGCTCTAATCACTGTGGCGGTTACCCAAGGAGTCTACATTCTTATTTCTCTTGCTCAACGCCAGTACTATGTAAAGATTAATAGAAAGCTGGACAGCGGGGAAATTACTCGGGTTATTGGCATTGAGAATAACCCTGAGTTCCGCTTTGCTCTTTGAGACCATAGCCAAGTACCTACAATATTAAGGTGCAGTTGTGTATGCATCTGAAAGTACTCGTTTCATCATATGAAGCTTGAAATATAGTAATATATAATTTCAACCAGCTTACACAGATTCTCTCTATTAAATCTCTGAATTATGTTGCCGAAGTGAACCTGCCAGGACTAGACTTTTGCCTCCTGCCAAATGGTATATTTGAGTTGAAGGTATGATAGTTGGCCGGGCCGAGGACCCCTTTTAGTACGACTGTGACTATCAGGCCTACTATCACCATAGTCTCTACCTTTAAATCCCTTCGTCTAATCTAGTATACACTTATCAATTCCATTCCACTTATGAATGCAGTTTCAAAAAAGGCGTAATAAAAACCCATGTCCTGCCAGCTCACATTCCCAGCTCGGGAGCTAATTCCATGCTGGGAGAGCTGATCACGAATTGCATGGCCTCGATGGTGCAATGCAGCTTCTATCTCCATCCTATAGCCGCCATAAGATCCACCGCCTGACTATGTGAAAGTCAGCAATACTCCGTACAACGAAGTGGGAGTGCATCTAGTAGAGGGGGTCCTGCAGGTGACTCGATAAGTACCAGATATCTCGATGTTTGTTTGCTAAACGCAGATCTCCAAAATTCCATACTATGAATTTCTACTTGGTGTTTGGCTTTCTGACTTGGCCATGTGCGGCTATTGCTGTTTTTGTTACAGTCTATCTTGTATTTAATGAGTGGGCGAGATATCAGGTACGACTGAAAGGTCTAAAGGGTCCTCGTGGACTCCCCGTAATTGGTAACCTCTATCAGGTGAGGAATCTCCAAAGCTTGAAGACGACTACTAATTTGTAAAAGGTTCATAACCTTCCAGCGGCTGAGAAGTACAGACAGTGGGTAAAAGAGTATGGTGATGTCTACCAGATTCAGCTTGGGAATACCCCGATTGTGGTCATCAATTCTGCCGCTGCGGCTAAGAATCTACTTCTCACTCAAACTTCTGCCTTGAATTCAAGACCCATTTTTCACGTCTTCCACAAGGTCAGTCTTGATTGGAATAAAACAGACCACGGTTTAATTCTACGCAGATCATAAGTAAGAGTGTTCTGTCCATTGGCACTTCGCCTTGGGATGACAGTTGCAAGAGACGAAGGAAAGCGGCAGCAACCGCTTTGAATCGCGCAAAAACCGCTGATTATCTTCCAGTATGATTGACTTCTTCACTAATCCAGAAGGAACCTACAATATACTAATACAGTGCAGATTCTAAAGCTGGAGACCACTGAGTTTATTAGAGATCTTTGGAGAGTTGGCAAGAGTGGAAAACTAGCAGTTGATCCTACTCCTATCACACATCGGTTGTCATTGAATCTCAGTCTTACCTTAAATTATGGGTTCAGGTAAGCTGTGAGAATTGTCTATGGGAAAATCGTGCTAATTTGAAAAAAGAGCCGAGTCGGCTAAAGCTCTTGAGACCTCTCCATTACTATTAGAGATAATGCACATCGAGACAGAAATTGGTAAATTGAGAAGTACCGGAAGTAATTATAGCAACTACATCCCTGCTTTGAGAGCTTGGGACTATCTGGTAGAGAGCCTTGGGTCAGGCAAAGGCAATGCTTACGCAAAGGAAATTGGAAGAAGACGTCTTGAGTAAGTGACAAATCTCTACACAAAAATACTATAGCTAACAATGAAGCAGATATAACAAGGTTTTGCTCAATAACCTCAAGGAAAGAATAGAGAATGGAAATGACAAGCCCTGTATCCAAGGCAATGTCTTGAAAGACCCCGAAGCCAGCAATCTGACTGAGGAGGAACTACTAAGCATCAGTCTCAGCATGATGGCGGGCGCAGAAACAACAACCCCAACCATTGGCTGGGGGATTCTGTTGCTTTCGCAACGGCCAGATCTGCAGAAAAAGCTTTATCAAGCTATCAAGGACTCTGGTATTACTGAGCATGATCCTTTCAGTTCTACAGAAGTTCCATACTTGAAAGCATTTACAAAAGAGGTCCTCCGTTACTACACCCCTCTGAGACTAGCCTTACCAAAAGCAACCTCCGGCGATGCGGTATGGGAAGGGCATGTGATTCCTAAGAATACAATGGTGTAAGTACTCAACAACATCCTCCCTGCTTGATATTTGTCAGCTGACAAGACATCCAGCTTCCTTAACTCCTGGGGCTGCAATAGAGATCCCGCCGTTTTTGAGAACCCTTTCGACTTTATCCCTGAACGATGGCTTGAGAAGGAAACGACAGGGATCTCTCACTACTCTTTCGGCTATGGAGGTCGGATGTGCGTCGCCTCTCACGTTGCAAATAAAGCGGTCTATATGGCATTTTTGCACTTGATCCTGACATATGAGATTCTCCCTGTGGAAGAATCACTTACCGACATCGACCCTATTCGAGGAATTCAAGATGTTAAACATACAAGAGCAGCTCCAAAAAACTCGAAAGTTTACTTTGTGCCCCGAAATGAGAAGCATTTAGAGGAGTATCTCGAAGAGTAATATAGTCTACCTATTAGTATCTAGGCCCTGCGTAGAAATATTACTTATTGAAATATATAGTGTAGCAGGGCTGTCTTTGCTTTGGGCCTTAGTTACGTGACCTACATTGTATATATATAGTTGGCTTCTTTACTCACTGGTTACAGCATCATGTAGTCCAATCTAGACAAGGTACTACTACTTCCTTGATGTCTCTTTCTCTCTCTCTCTTTTATTACTTCTGGTGTTTCTCTTGGTTCAGCGTAATATGGAAGCGCCTATACCTTTACTTAGCCCCCCCACATTAGTAACCATATTCAAAGTGCCCAGGACCTGAATTGGCCGGAATGCCATAAATCAGGATTGAATTAGTATCTCCAAGTTCGTCATCTTGGGTGCGTCGAACGATATCTTCCAGCATCGACGCCGCAATACAGGGGTATTGAGGCGGGTGAGTGTGTGATAGTCGAGTGAGGAACGCTTTTGCCCGAATGGGGTCTTTTGCGCTGGTCGGGGAGATGCTCATTAATAGGAGACTTGAGGTCTTCCCTTCCTCGTTCCCGGACGACAGCCAGCGGTGGGCAGGGGCGGAAGAAAAGCACCAAAGAGACCTTGGAATGCAAAATGAGAGCCAGGTTTGGGTAGATCGAACGAGATAGTGGCCTGTGCAATCTTAGGAGCCATAGAATAGGGGGCATTTTGAGGAGCTCCGCGAAAACGAAGCACTTGAGCCTCGAGTTCGGCCACACGAGCCTCAGGGACGTGACTAAGCTAGGGGGAGCATTATTAACCTTCAGTCTACGCCATTGATTGCCAAAGACTGCAGGATGGATGCATGTCTTTGCGGTACTGACTTTCTTGTCGCGGGGTCAAAGTATTCACTACTTTTCGGAGAAAGTAAGAACAACGGACTTGCTTTCGTTGATGAAATCACTCTAGCCGCACCAACATCATAACTCTGGTACTTCAAAAAACAGACGCAGGAGCAGAAGGATCACTGGTTCTCCTAACAGTAACTAGCTACCCACCCATCCTATATCACTTGACTCTACCCTGACCAATCAGCGTTGATTGTCATCAGTAAGTACCCGGTCTGATGCTCAATCCACCACCATCAACCAGATGCACACTCCCATTACTAAACCCTCCCGCTCTGCTCGTCAGGTACAAAATAGCACCAGCCATATCCTACCAGCAGTTAGTACAGCACAGCATTCGTCCTTAACAACCGAACACTCACCTCCTTATTCCCAGCCCTCAAACTCGGATTCACCTCCTTGGCCAAGTTCCCCGGAATTTCCACCGGTGCGCCCCCCGTTATACCTTCCGTAGCCTCACTAACAAACAAACCCGGCGCAATCGTATTTGCTCGAATGCCATACGGCGCAAACTCCGTCGCAAGCGTCTTCGTCAGATGCATGAGGGCTGCTTTGGAAGCTCCGTACGGATACCCAATCATATTCGCGCGGCTGAATCCTGCGATGCTGCCATTGGTGATGAATTGACTGCTCACGTACCCAGCAGCGCTCACGCTCTGGGGATGGGTGTTGCCTTTCTCAAGGAGCGGTAAGAAGGCGAGGAATGTGAAATACGAGCCGGCGATGTTGAGGCCGAAGGTAGCATCTACGTCTTCTTGCTTGGTGGACCAGAGATGTTTCTGTATGTCGGAAAGAGACGGCGTGCCTGTGAAGTTGGAGGTATATGCGTCCATGGGTCCGGCTGCGCCTGAGTTCGCAATCACGGCGTTGAGGTAAGGGGCTTGGGTAGAGATCGTGGCTGCTGCTGCAGCGAGAGAGTCTTTAAGCGTCACATCGCAGACGATGGGGATTAGAGAGCCGTTTTTCTATATCTGTTAGGTAGGATTTCGGAAGGTGTAAGGAACATACGGCTTCTGCCGCAACTCTCTGGAGAGATGCTTCGCGTCGGCCAAGGATAAATACTTTGGCGGCTCCATTGACATCGAGGGCATGCGCCATCATTTCACCGATCCCTAGGGGGGCTCAGCAAATGTTTGTGAAATTGAAGTGGAGGCTTGCCTGAGCCAGCGCCTGTGATTAGAAAATACATCCCCTTCACGGAGAAGAGGTTTGCTGCTTCGAGGTCAGACATTTCAGTTTCGGTTCGAAGTAACACTTATAATTTGATGTAGTAGAGAAAGAAGGGAATTGAAGACCTTCTGGTTGCTATTGTTCTTGATAGCGCATCCAGCCTCTTTTATATTCCCAAGTCCTCGGAACGGGGCGGATGGTGAGAAGCATCTTAGAAATCCAGATACTGACAAATCGAAAACAATGATTATTTATCAGGTGAGGCTAGAATAAGATAGAAGCATCTTCAGAACATACACCGTGTACCCTCGGCCTCGGACTAATGATTAATCAACCCGGCTTCAAGATGCTTACGAACCAGCGTTTAATAGGAAAAGAAAATGTGATGTATACTTTCTACAGATTTTCATAGGCTCTTGTTCGTGAAGCGATATGTGCGGCAGGTTTCCTGTAAAAAGGTCTAGCATGCAGACACAGTCGAGCATACATAGCTAGAAAGGGTACCCCTCGGCTTCAATTCTCAAGCAACAACAGTCAAAAAAATGACGAGGTAAATCCAGCTGACAAAGTGCCAAGTCTGCCACAGCGTGTAACTTCGTGTGTTCACTTGAACGAGTCTGGATAGATTACAAGCACTATCAACAGGTGAACGTCCACCATGTCATACTGGAAGTCTTTCATAATTCTTGGATGTGAATCTCAAATCTACCAATTTTACACTTGCGTTTCAGAGATCTTCTGAGAAAATCCGACACCGCAACGCCAGGTATCACCCTAATGTGTTTCGGTATCATCTACTCGCGGTCTGCTTTCCACAATCCATATGGTCCACGGCAGTTCTTCCACATCTTGATGGTTCCGTCCTCGCTACCAGTAGCGTAGAGCTTACCGTCAGGAGAAAAGGCTACACTCCAGATAGGACCATGGTGACCTTTGTGCACATCTAAAGAAATTAGCAGCGAAGATTCAAAGGGGAAGGTACAACATACCCAATTCCTCCTCAGTATCGAAATTGTACACTTTGGCCCATGTATCCTTCAACCCACCGGTAACAAACTTCCTCTGGCAGGGATGGAGCGCAACACTCGCGACGTCATACGGCAGATTGACCGTCTTGATCAGCTGGGTTGCTTTCTCCCCTCCGTAAAAGTATACAGACTTGCCAGCAGCGATGCAAAGAACTGGGAAACCATGGCCGATATCATTCGGCTCCGGCTTCATAGTTGTAAACTCGCAAGACCCGATGTCACCTTGGACTTCCTTCTCCTGCAAAATAGCGCCTTGATTTCCTAGATCCCACCAGCGAATTTTCTTGTCGTCGGCAACAGTAACGAGGATGTTGGGATCCCGAGTCCAGACAATAGCCTTGATGCAACCCTGGTGAACTCCGGCGCCGATCTCGAATCCTTCCTCTGCCATCATCATTAGCTCACTAGCGCCATTCGTTCCATTTGCCGCGGAATTAGGGGCATTGGGATCGAATCTAGAAAAGTCGAAGATGCGAAGTTTCTTTTCCATTCCTCCAGTCGCAATGAGGGTGTTGTGGGTAGGTGGGAATGCGATAGCTCGGACGGTATGGTTATGTTGGAGAGTGCAAAGAGTTTCGCCGCTGTGGGTGTCCCATACTCTCCTAAAGATGCATGAGCATTGCTAATACAATGAAAGTATTCAAGACTTACGTAGTGAAGTCGGCTGAGGCGCTTGCAGCAATGTTGGCATCTGCAGAGAGTCGAGCTTGGTAAATGGCACCCTTGTGTCCAAAGAAGGTGCCAATCCTACAGAGGATAAGCAAAGGGCCGTTGCATCAAAGAGCAAAGAGGGACAGGCAGGGCATACCAATCACCAGTAACACCATCTCGAAGCATAGGTTGGTTGTCTGCGCGCTCGTCAGTCTTCATCCTTCTAGTCCCTTTCCTCGACATGCTGTAAATACCTTTGCAAGCAGAGATCAGATAATAAATGTCTCCATCATCAGCCCAGTCGGAAAAGCTCAGATGCGTAACTGGTCGTGAATGGCCGTGACACGTCAGCGGAACATAGAGCTTGGATATTTCGGGTCCCGCCATAATTGGCTTTGCAGAGAAAGATTCGAGAATTGTTGCGACCCCGTGAAACTCGTTTATTTTGGGGTCGTGCTTGGAAGCAAGGGCAAGGAACAGAGAACAATCTTCGTTCGGTGCGCGGTGATAGTGGGAGCGAGAAGGAAATTCGCAATCGCAGAGATATATCTCTTGGTGGTAGCGGTGGGTACAGTGGGTACGGGTGGGAGCGGGAGCGTTTGGAAGGAAGGGACCGATGTATGGGAGTAGCCGTAGTTATTTGGTGAAGTACCGGTTGTATTATGTGGTGTGGTATAGCGTCGTGAGAATGGGAGCCGTGAAGTATTCGTGTCTGGTATGGGTTGTATTGTCTTGTATTGTGCGGTGTGGTGTTGTATTCTTGTATTGTTTGTTGTCTTGTGGTTGTGGTTGTGATGAGAGAGAATCGAGTCCCAGTCCAGTCGAGTAGTAACTAGCAAGAGCCAAAAAGATTCGTCAATGGTCGTAAAGTCGTTACAGCAGAGTGAGGAGATTGGTGGTCGGTTGAGTAGAACAGAACATGCACGTGGAGCGGCCGTGAAGGTATTGCGACAGTTCAAGGGCTCCCTGCGATGAAAGGGGGAGAGGGGGGAGAGGGGAGAGGAGAGAGAGGATGATGAGGAATTCAAGACATCCATAGTGAAGCTAGGTGCTTTCGGGTTATAGGCGGTATTTTAGCCTCACGCTAGTAGATAAGACTCACGTGCGGCTCTTATCGCCCGCCTCTGCATCATCTGAACTTGCACTGCATTGATTGCCCGCCCAGCAACAGAAGCTGCAAGTCGGCCATGGAACACTCAACGACAACAACAACAACATCATCCTGACAATCTGTCCAACCAGAGAAAGAAAGAAACATCGGATACTACACCTTCTCTTACTCCAATACAACCCGATTAATCATGGCAGAATATAAACTCTCTGCTTCTCTGGCAGGCCACGAAGACGATGTAAGCATCCCCCGCCTTTTCGCTTCAAACAAACATATACTAACCTTACCCCCAACAGGTAAAAGCAGTCATATTCCCCTCCTCCAAAGCCGTCATTTCAGCCTCACGAGACCAAACTGTGCGAATATGGAACCTCCTCTCCGACAATCCCCCTCTCTTCGACGCCTCTATATCCTCCAATGCTACGGGCTTTGTGAATAGCGTCACATACCTTCCCCCCAGCTCTGAATACCCCGAAGGTCTCGTTATATCTGGGGGAAAGGATACCCTGATAGATGTACGGCAGCCATCGAAAGCCCCGACAGATAATGCTGAGGCTTTACTGCTTGGTCATTCCAGTAACATCTGTGCCTTGGACGTAGACCCAGCTGGAAGGTTTATCGTTAGTGGTGGATGGGATGCCGAGGCAAGGATATGGCCGGTTGGAAAGTGGGAATGTCAAGCTGTTCTCCGTGGGCACGAAGGCTCTGTCTGGGGTGTGGTGGCGTATGATTCCGAGACCATCATCACTGGTTGCGCCGACACCAAGATCCGAGTTTTCAATGCAAACGGGAAGTTATTACGGACCATTTCAGCCGGACAACACCCCGTGCGAGCCTTATGCAAGATACCAAGGGGCCATCCATCTGGTGCCGACTTCGGTTCGGCAGACAATGAAGGCATCATCCGCCTGTGGACTTTAGGAGGCCAACAAGTGGCACAGCTGTCGGGCCACGAGAGCTTTGTCTACGCCCTAGTATGCTCACCGTCCGGTGAACTGTTAAGTGCGGGTGAGGATAGGACTGTGCGCATATGGAAGGGCACCGAATGTGTGCAGACGATTACACACCCAGCTATCTCAGTTTGGGGCGTGGCCGTCTGTGCAGAGAATGGGGATATTGTAACTGCGGCGAGCGATAGAATCGCACGAGTATTCACGAGAGATCCAGCGCGTGCAGCAGATGCCGAGACCACCAAATTCTTCGACGACTCGGTAAAGGAGTCGTCCATACCCCAGCAGCAACTACCAGATGTGAACAAGGAGAAGCTACCAGGGCCAGAGTTCCTAACTCAAAAGGCCGGCACGAAAGATGGGCAGGTGCAGATGATTCGGGAGTTGAACGGTGCGGTCACTGCACATCAGTGGTCTGTGGGTCAAGCGCAATGGATTAACGTGGGGACAGTGGTAGATGCGGTGGGAAGCAGTGGCAAGAAGGTTTGCGATTTGTCTATCATGTGAACTTTCAATGCTAATGACAACAGGTCGCGTACCTTGGCAAGGAGTACGATTACGTTTTTGAAGTCGACATTGAAGACGGAAAGCCTGCCTTGAAGTTACCATACAATCTGTCCCAAAATCCCTACGAAGCAGCTACAAAGTTCATCGCAACTAACGAACTTCCAATATCCTATCTAGACCAAGTCGCCGATTTTATCACTGCAAATACAAAGGGCGCTACTATTGGCCAGGCACAGGAATCCGTTTCTGCTCCAGATCCATGGGGCAGTGACAACAGATACAGACCTGGTGGAGAATCAGCCGCCGCGTCTACTCCACCTCCGAAGATAATCCCACAAACAGCATATTTAAACATCATAACGGGACGAATTCCAGCAATTCACAAGAAGCTTGGGGAGCTCAACCAAGCACTCCTTACAGATGGCCACAAAGACGTCTCCTTGAACCCGGCAGAGCTTTCGCAGTTGGCAAGTCTATGTAAACACCTAGAGTCACACGGTGCAACGAAGACTTCGCAATCAATATCAGAAGGTCTCGATCTGGCGGTAAAAATATGTACGACATGGCCATACAAAGACCGCCTGCCCGGTCTAGATCTCCTCCGACTCCTCGCAGTTGCGCCTCAAACAGCAACATTCTCGCACCCCCGAGGCGGAAATATCATTGATATTTTCGAGCAGGGGGCTACAGAAACGCAACCGCCAACCCTAAATTTCATGATGATGGCAGTCCGAGGATTTGCGAATCTGTTCGAGTCACCTGAAGGCCGAACACTAGCCGTCAACGAGTTTGAGAAGATTCATAGCATAGTCCGTACAGCTATCGCGAGCTCCACTGATAGGAATCTGGGAGTTGCTGCTTCGACGCTTTACATCAACTACGCCGTGTATTTCAAAACGGCGAGTCAATCGCCGTCATTCGACCATGTCATCAAGATCATTTACACCCTAGGCAATATCATAAGTACACAAGTAGACTCTGAAGCGGTTTACAGAGCGTTGGTGGCTACCGGTACACTGCTGACGCTTGATGATGAGACGAGAATTGCAGCAAAGGATGTTTATAGCATTGAAAAAAGCATCTCGGCTGCACTGGCCAAGGCCGTTGATCCGCGGATCAAGAATGTGGCGAGGGAGATTGCGACTTTGTTGAAGGCATGATGGATGATGGATGATGAGAAATGGAGTATGGATATTGCATTTTCATGGAGCGGAGCGGAGCACAGCCTGCATTTATTACGGTATAGAAAAGTAATAGACCTCTTTTCCTCGACCGCTCATTGACGTGACTGCCGGGACATGGCAAGCGCCGCTGGGGGTGTTCCGATTCTTAATTGGGCTTTCACGATTTCCATTTTTGGTTTCACTCGTCCAGCCCGTATATTTGTTTTGAATGTTCTTCTTATTTGGTCATTTGACAGAGATATTCACTCCGCAGTATGCCCTTCCATTCCCTCCCATTCGTGCTGCACTAACAGGCACAAAAGAAATTATAATCAATATAAACCCTCCCCGGAACGCCCAAAATGTACAGCCATAAATGGTGGTGGTATCTACAAACTCCTTCCTCCCTTCGCTTATGTTTTTCCTCGCAGTCAATTCCAAATCCTCTGCCTCTCGTCACCTCACAGCAGCGCAAACGCAAGGATCCCCACAAGCGGTAATAACAAGCTCCTCGAGACAGCCAGGGCAGGAGCGGGCGCACCACTCGTACTATCGCCCGCGCCAATGGTATAGACATTGTTAAACGAAATATCGGTCGAGTTGAAGCAATTCGTCTCGTTGACCTCGGGCACGTTCTCGGGCGCCGCAAACGTGATGTCGACGCAGCTGAACAGGCTCGCGCCGTGCACGGCCACCTCGACGACCTGGATGGTGGCGTTGTCGCCGGCCTTGACGGTGGTGTTGGCGGGGAGCGGGACTTGTGGGAGGCAGAAGGTTCCTGGGTACGGGTTCTTGGACGGCCCGACGATCTGGAAGACGGGCACCATGGGGAAGGACATGTTGGGGGGGCCGCCGGAGGGCCGTCGGTGCCGAAGCCGAGGTTTATGTAGAAGAAGGCGGTGGCGTGGCCTTGGAACCAACCTGGGGGGTGGGAGAGAGGTGTTAGTGGTGGTGGGGAAGGAAGATGAGGGGTGAGTGAGGGTGGATGGATGGTTGGGAGGGTATAGGATGTTGGAGGTGGTGTAGATGGATGTTGGGATGGGGGAGGGTACGAACCTGGTTGTAGAGCAATTGCGCCGCCGTTGATGGGCCAGAGGGTGCGGTTTGTGGTTGTGGGCATGCCGCCGCCTGGGGGAGTTGTCAGATGAAATTCTGCCATTTGAAGATTGGGAAATAGGGGGAAAATAACGTTGGGAATGAAAATATAGTAGAAAAGGGAAAATAAGGGGTGGGATTGATTAATTCCATCTACCCAAAAAGAGAACAAGATGTTTCGTTTTATCGTTCTGTTTCATGTTCCATCGCATTGCTGATTCCCAACATCTACATGCCACCATCTGATCCGATCCGCAGATCCCGTTTCTTTGCTTGCTTACTTGCTTGCTTGCTTACTTGCTTGCTTGCTTACTTGCTTGCTTGCTTGCGTGCTTGAACTAGCGAAAATGCGTGCTACTCACAAGGATACATCCATTGCATGCCATAGGGAAAAGTATCATTCGTGATCAAGTTATCTCCTCTCCATCCGGGGTACGTGATGACGGTATGCGCAGTGACTTGCAGTGCGAATAGGGCCGTTGCGGCGATGAGATATAATGGTGAGAACATGGCGGTTGTTTGCTTGCTTGTTTGCTAGTTGAGGACCTCGATAACCAGTATCGGGAAGCTCAAAAGTTCATGGGGTATAGTACGGTAAGAGAGAAAGAGAGAAAGGAAGGGAGAAGGTAGAAGGGAGAAGGTAGAAGGGAGAAGGTAGAAGGGAGAAGGTAGAAGACGTTGAATTTGAATTTGAATTTGAATTTGAAGTTGGTGTATGAAGCTGGGCTGGTCTGGTCGTTGAGAACTCGGCCCGCAGCGCAGGGAAGCATCAACCTTTTGTTCTCCCATCTTGCCTTGCGCTGGCCTGGCTGTGATGGGTGAGATACCGCTGGCATTTGCTGCGTGCGTTCGTGCGTGCATGCAAATGCAGAAGCTGGGCGCGTCGGGGGTGCCAATCAGAGGGCGGCCTGCCATTAGACACAGCGACAGCACGGGTAATCTAGCCTGCATGGAGGATGGTGGGTGCGTTGCAGGGGGTTACGGGGCGCTGATTTGCGGGTTGGGGGATGGTTCGAGCGAATGAGGGGAAATGGACAGGGGGGTTGGACTAATCGCTAGACTTCTGTATGCGCTCGGGATTTCCGTGGATGGGTGGATGGGGGCGACAAGAGGAGGTGGGCTAGTGCTAGATGCCGATTGAAGATTCGAAAGTCAAGATAGCCGCTGGAGTTGAGTTATCATTCGATAGAGATGGGTATAATCAGGTGTTTTGGGAGGATAAGATGTTGCATCGATGAACTTGATGCTGGTTTTGGTAACTACCAGCTATTGAAAGACTAGGGCGCTTTGGAATGCTTCATATGAGTTGAGTTGAGTTGAGTTGTATTTTAACTGTGCTATTTATTGTTTAAAATATGGAACTAAGTGTATCTCAAGATACACCAGCTACTAGCATTTATAGCCATGTCTAGCTGTTGTGTCTGTCCAAGATCATATACCTGTATCTATCTCTCTTCATCTCTACACATGGACCCCGTGAAAAGACAACTTCTAAACACCTGACGAGGCCTCCAATCCGGCGTTCCTTTGAAGGAGCGCCTGTATGATCTTCTCGTTGCACATGGGTATGCACTCCACATCCAACAACACGGATATGGGCATCTCCTTTTCCACGCGCCCTATGCTTTAAAGTTCATCACATCTGACAGCGCTTGGAGTACCGACTGGCTAACTTTGCATCTGATAAGCTAAGCTGATATTCTTATCGTCCGATCACCAATTTCCAGATTAAGCTCCAAGTAAAGGCGGTCAAGCGTTTTTGCCATGCGGATAGACAAAACGCTAAAAATAACCCCTCCATCCACACCACATGCACATGCACACCATTGCAAAAAAATTACTTTGAATAGATCACCAGATTAATTAATTAATTGTACATCTTACCAAGACTACGCGAATACTACTCTTCTCTGCTCTGCGATCCCCCTTTGGGTCCCTCTCCTTCTCCTCGGTGAAAATTTAGTTGCCAACGGAAACATGCCGCATACGAATCGAAAAAAGAAGTCCTCTCCCACTACAGCCCCAGGGGAGCAGAAGAAGAAAGTGGTGGTGCATACGAAACGGAAAGAGGTGCTGGATGAAGAGGGATGGGTACATGTTGTCGACACCCCGCGCACGCGACGTCCAACCGTCTCCAAAGACGCGAAGAGTTTGCATGCTGGAGACTTCGAGGTGGATGGCGTGCAGTATATCAATCGGACGCTAGATGAGATGCGCGAGGAATTCGGGTACTGGAAGAAGTCGTGGGAAGCAGATAATGCCTCTGCTGAACTGAAGAAGGCCTGGGAGGACAAGGGAAAGTGTGGGGTGAAGAAGTGCGTTGTGCTTGGGTTGGGGAGTCTGCAGAGTGCAAGGCGCGAAGGGAGAAGGGCGAGCTTTACACAGTTGGCTGCTCTGGAAACACTTTTATCGATCATCGGTTTGTCTCCCGAGGCATATGTCGGGAGGTGCTAACTGGAAGCAGGAGAGAAGATTCCAGCAGTCTTCCAAGAACCCCAGTTCACCGACACGGACAAGCAGCTCCTGCGCGAACTTGGGTATGAAGCTGTGGAGGACCCAAAAGCGTTTGGCGACATCGATGAGAATAGCCTGGTCTACGCTATACATTGTTATGCAGATGTGTACAAGAAAGTCAGCGAGCAGAAGAGGCCGGCTATCTTTATTGGGACGGACGTGGAAAACTTTGGGAGGTTCACTTTGTGAGTCTGCTTCCACTGCAATGGAATAATACTAATGATGATTGGCAGATCTGAGACGGCAGAAGTGACGGCGAAGGCTTTAGATGAGATGGTCGAGCAATACGAGGCGATTGATTTCCCACAGATTCGACATGACTTCTCAGATACGAAAATATACTGGCGGAAGAATGAGGAAACAAAGCCTTGAGGCAGCTGATCGCCCATCGGATGGTTCTACATGACCAAGAAGCCAGGATCTGTCACAATAATACCCATATTGGATCATCTCAGAGTTGCGAGTGAAACTCAAGAGATTGGCTTTGTCAAGTCGTTCCTCACATTGCTTTGCAAGAATAGGACAGCAGTGGAAGCTGCTCGAGAAAATACGACAAGGCCCGGTGACGGAAGAGGCGATCAACTCGATTGTTCCCCAGCGATATCCAATACAGATCTCTCAAGCCGTTGTCTCCAAGCCGTTTTACGGTGACTTTTGCAGTCAGTATTTTCTCAAATTCTGCTGTAAAATATATTTCAAATACGCCGACAACAAGCCCATTCCATTCACAAATTTCCAGCATTGCTTTCTTTTTGTGCCTCTCATTCTCATCTACTACTTACTTACTTCCTGAGACTGGACATTCAACTCCCTGAACTAGCGCGGAGGGGGCTGGCAAGGCAAGGCAGAGCAGAATCAGCAGATAAAGTAACCTCACAATGAACAACAGTTCATGGCTCAGGCATATCGCTACATAACGTGCCTCGAAACCTGGAACATGAGATCAAGCCTCGCATACCACTAAGCAGCTCAACCGTTCTTTCATATTCCTATCCTTTCGTTCGTTCGTTCAAACTTCATCTAAACCTGTTAGAATGACATGCATAATAGTAATAGAAACGTTTGTATTACGTTATATTGCGTTATATGGCCGATTTCCAGAAGTGTCACGTCGTAGGCGCAGCCTTCGGGTGTTTTTAAGCCCGCTAAAAGAAAACTCCAACGTACTCTGTATTCTACTTTACTTTTATACTCACAATACGCAAGGTAATTGTGTTTCTAGGATGTATTTTTGTGAGTTTATATAGTGGGAACTGCAGATACACCCAGGGAAGGCTAGTGCAAGGCTCCCTTTTCTCACCGGATAGTCCTGACTCCTGAGCCTCGATGCATTTGTCGGGCGTAGTATGTGGATACTAGCAGCATAAAGTCTGTGTTGTAATATCAATAGCGTAAGCGTTATAATACTTAACACTGCTATTTTAAGCTAGTGAGCGTTCTTTATATACGGTTTTTATTTTTGATATTTGAATAAGGTCGTTAGATAGAGGGGAGAGGGGGGATTATACTATAGTGTATATGCATGCAGTGTTTAGAAAATTCTAAGATTATAAATGTGTGGTTTTAGTCCTAATAGATGATGGATGTTAAGGTTCTGGGTGTTAGGGAATCATAGCAGGAGTTGGGATTCAGGATTCAGGATTCAGGAATACGACTAGAGTACGCAGTAAAGATAAGTACGAAATAAGTAAGATATAGAGCAAAAGGAGCAAAAGTTCAAATCTAGGATAATAATAGACATGAGGTCTCATTATCCCAGAGAAGAATGCGTTATAGCCAAAGGTGCTACCTTACATCGACTTTCCTTCTCTCTTCATGAGAAGAGGAAATATATATCTAGGACGAATCGAGCGTTATCAATTGCTACTACATGTTCAAAGAAGGGGGGAAAACGCCCTACATAAACTATTACTGTTGGATGGCTCTGCCCGTCTTGTTCTTTATCTACTTACTGTATGTTGATTCAGAAGACTTATCTAGAAACTATTTTAGGTAAATGAAGGAAAGGTCCTTACATTTGCGCAAAGGAAGTACGTAATGTCAGTAACAGTAACAATGACAGTTCCTTCTTGACTGAATATATTAGTTTCTTGACAGCAGCTGCAGTCGACACCGCATATCATACCACACCCGCGAAACCAACCCGATTTGTCAGGATCGGAAAGCCCTCGAGCTCCCTCTCCTTCTCCTTCTCCTTCTTGGAAACAACAGGTCCAAGCTTGGACTGTACGTTCGACCTTCAATGGCAATGTCGCCTTTGGGTGACACTTGAAGAATTGCATTGATCTTGAAGGAGGTATTACGAGCACCGCCTGAAGTTAAGAGGTCGGGACTGGTTGTGTACAGCCTATGCTCGTGTTACGTTTAGGGGGGGAACGGGGTGTTGATCTTTTTGCTTTTCTGGGGAGGTTCTAGATCCGGTAGAGGGATATTATATATATAAGTCCCCTTACTGTATACATCAGGGAAGAGAGATTTCTCAGACATCGATACAGTAGCAGGGAAGTGAAACTCAGGAAGTGAAGTGAATAAGTAATAACAACGCAGCAAATGGTTAAGAAAAATACAAAACAGCAAAAAAGATTACAAATAATAAAATTTCTCCAAAGAGTACTCACATGGACAACTACCTATTCAGTTTAGTTTAGTAGGCCGAAACAATTATTTATTTCTTATAAACCTCTAACCTTTCTTTCAAGTTTCACCTCCGACTCTCATCTCTACTCAATTAGTCTCCCAATGGTATGCATATGCCGAAGAAGATGGAAGATGGAAACTGGCTATTACCAGCTGGTCTGCTTTACTTGTCCACAATATTGGAAAGGAAGGCAAAGACCGTATCTCGTGATGAGTTCACGGACATCTAATACATAGCTTACGGTAGCTACTCCACGCAGCTAACAACCCTTCTTTTTATTTATGATTTATCGAGTTACTAGAATATGTTGTTGTCAAGAATTCCATTCATTCGTTCGTTCATTCGTTCGTTCATTCATCGTAAACTTCACTACCCTTACGCATTCACTAGAATCACTGCCCTCCCATCACATCTCCACAACCATTTCCCAAGAGTACCTACCGTCCATAACTCGAGAAACATGCACATAGATGATCAACTTAAACAACGATGCTGGCTCTTGGATTTCTCCCATCTGGCCATTGTCGTGGGTTGGCGGTCGAATTTAGAGGTACAGGGAGCTTTATATATAGGTTCGCTTGCAGGAAGCTAAGGAATGAAGGAATGAAGGAAAGAGTTGGTTGGGATTTGTACGTAGGTAGGACGGTGAATACTGGATGAGAGTTATTGGATTGGAGTGGGAGTTGGGAGTTAAGTTTACGGACATGCATGCTAGTGAGATGGGTATATCGGTGTGTATCATGCATGGCGCAAGATGGATTTGTGGGTTGTGATTGTGATTGTGATTAGCAATAGGCTCAGGAGAATTACTGCAAGTAGGGGTATATGGGACTTTATTTCTTCGCATATGGGTGTTAAGGATGACCGACTTACCTGTACAGCACGGAGAATTCAGAACAGCGTCTCAGCATAAACCCCTCCATTATATCCACCACCACTACTATACTACTACCAACCCCCCTCCCCGCTTGCTCACATCTAAACGCTCTCCTCGCCCGCACCAACAACGCCCTCCCTCCTCGCCTCCCTAATAGCCCTCCTCTTCGCAGTCCCCACCCCCGCCACACCCCCCTCCTGATAGCGCCCCAACCAAGGCTTCCTGCTATCGCCCAACATACTGCCAGCCAGGAAATAGACGACCAGGCCGAGGACAATCATGACGAACGCAATGGGGTATAGGTAGTAGATGGTGTACCCGAAGACCTTGATGCCGATGATGACGCCCCAGAAATTGCCTGTTAGGAGTGAGATGTCGAAGAATGCTGCGGATGCCATGCGTAGGATTATAGGCGCGACTGGAGTCAGATTCGTCAGTTAGTATTGATTAGATAGGTACTCCGTATCTATATTCCCAACCAAGAAAAGAAAAGAAAAGGCGGTACTCACGGGAATAGAAAATCCCCAACGCAAGCGTATACCCGACGATATACCCGCCGACCTGGCCATCCCACGTCGCGGACCTGAAACTCCCGCGGTCGAAAATGGCGGCCGTGATGCCGTTGATGATTATGCCGAATAGGCCTAGCATTCCCAGCACCTCGTACATGGGACGCTTGGAGACGAACCATTCTTCGAAGACGTTGGAGAGGCCGTAGAAGGTGGCGCCGATTAGGGCGAAGATGTCGCCTTTTACTTGGGTTGGGGTGGAGTCGCCGGAGCCGGAGGTTATGTGGTCTGGGGGGGTGTTAGGGGTTGGTTGAGTGGGTGGGTGGAGGTGGAGGGGGAGGGGGATGAAGAAGGTATTGAAAGGATGTGTGAAATAGGGGAATAGGGAGGAGAGAATTGCATACCTGAAGCAAGAAGTATTCCCATACCACCGCAGCAAATAAGGATCCCCAGGATTTGCGCCCACTTGTACCTGACTCTCAAAAGCAAAAAAGAGACTATAACAACGCAGATTATAGACCAGAAATTAATCAATTGGGCAGAAAGTAGATTGGTCTATTAATAACACCATCAGCTCAATTCTAGTTCAAACATTGCAAAATAAGTAAACAGCATAGGTATACTTACATAGCGATAAGCAAGCACGGTGAAATAATTGCCCTCCACATCCATAAAACTCAGAATAATATACTTCCAGCCATCAACCAGCAGAAGCTTGAAATACTTCTTGGGGCCGTATTTGTAGATGGTGTAGGTGGTGTAGAGAGCAGTGAGCAGGACGTAGTTGAAGAGGGTTTGGAAGGCTGGGATGGAGGTTCCTTTGTTGACGAGGAGGGTGGAGAAGGTGTTTGTTGCTGTGATGCAGAGGGCTAGGACTTGTCTATAGGTCAGGTATATATTAGTGTTATTTTCAATCTCAAATAGAGATAGAAAGGAGAGAAGGAGGAATACCCAATAACAAGCACCAACCAGAAATCCCGTGTCATCAAATAAGCATACCATTTTTTCCCCCTCCCTTCCAAAGCCTCAATGCCCTGCTCCAACACCGTCTCATCGACCTCATTCTCGTCTCTCATCTCCATGCTCCCACTCCCACGTCCACCCCCTCCACCAGTACCTTCCAGTCCATCACTGGCTTTGTAACTCTCCCCCAGCCCAACCTCATGGATCCTTTCAATCCCCGTTACTTTTGACGCCATTGCGCTTTCTCCAGATCCTTGAGCTGTTTCCACGGTATTTCCTCTTTCCTCTTCCGATGATAACAAGATAGAAGAATTAGAAGAAGAAGAAGAAGAAAAAGTATATACAAAACCTAACAACGGCTCCCTTTCTCCCTCCGTCTTGCCTGTCTTTCTTCTTTTCAAGAACGATGATAAAAAATATCCTCTTATCGTACCCTTATCGCGCGCAAGCAAGCAAGCAAGTCTTTCTATCCCCAAATAACAGCGCGCGCAAAGACTAAAAGTCGCTCGCTGGTGATGTTATAAGATTCTTCGTTTTCGCCCTGGCATTGAGTTTCAATGCCCGTGAAAAAGAATTGGTGGATGGGGAGAAAAGATGGTAGGTGGTGGTGAGAAGAAATGGTCAAGAGGGGAGGGGAGGCGAGGTGTAGATCGCGGGCGCGGGGCAGAGAAAGAAGAAAAAGTTAAATCCTTGCACATGACAGGGGAGGTGATTGGATGGTGAGAGGATCGCGGTAGGTGGGCCAGGTCTGGATCGGGGGCTAAGCCGAAGAAGTACTGTGAGGGTTAAGGATTTATTTGTAGGTAAAGACTTAGATTATAAAGATCTACGGATGCACTATAGAGGTTATTGCTAATACTAACTAAGACTATATAAGTGGGTCTCGGTCATATGCACTAAATCTAGCCTCTATAAGCACCCCTATTTAAAGAAACACTATTACTAATATATAATAAAAGTCCTAAGATAATATCTAAGTTCTAGTTGCTATTTAATATAAAACACTATCCTTAATCCTCTATTAGCACCTAGTATATAACTCCTATTCTTCTATTAATATCTATTATCCTTAAAGTCTCTAT
>QGMF01000097.1:0-68683 GCA_007821475.1 Lachnellula arida | reverse complement strand
CGAGGTTGGCTTGGATGGAGGGGTGGAGGTCGGTGGGGCTGGAGGGGGGAGGGACGGGTTCGCCTTGTGCGGATTCGTGGAGGTGCTCGAGGAACCATTGGCGCTCGGGTGTGATGAGGGTGGTTGTGTCGATGTTGCCGCCGTTGTCTTCGAGGGCTTTCCATTCGGGTTTCTTTTCTTTCTTTCCGGCGTTTATTCGTTCGCTTGCCCGTCTAGAGCCCTGTTCCACCGTTATATTCCCCTGGTTTATAGGTTTCACAATCGTCTGCTTCTGCACCTTCTGCTGTACTTCATTCTTGACCAATTTCGTGGTGTTCTGGACTTCGTTTTTCACCATACTCTTCTTCGTCGGTGTTTTCTCATCTGGGCTATGCCCTTGCTTCTTAGCTCTTTCAAATGCAGCCTTCCAAGCCTTTTCGCGCCTGTCTGCGTCTTCCTTGCTCTCTCTCTCCTTCTCATCTGCATGAACCCCTTTTGGTATCTCCCTTGACTCTGCAATTTCCGCGACTTGTGCTGGCGTCAAAAGCGCTCGACCTGGAAGCTCCTCTTTGCCCTCAGCAAGTCTCTGCTGATTCAGCGCATGCCATCGTTTCACGATTTCATTCCGGGCGTCATCCACCCTCTGCGCAGCCTCTAACTCAGATACACCCTCCCGCCTAACAAGAGCTGCGATGCTCGCTTCTCTTTCACGTTCCCTTCTGGCTGCCAACCGAGTCGTTTCATCGTTGAGGGCTGCGGCTTTTGCCTCATTCTCACTCGCTTGTTCTTGGGCCTTTAGACGCTCGATTTCAAGTGCGAGATCTGCTTTGCGCCTCTTCACCTTTTCTTGAAATGTGATATCGTCGCCGCGTCTTCTCTTCCTGCAGTCTAGTATTTTCGCTTTGTCGGCTTCCTCCTCGGACGTAATTCTCCCTATTGCAGCTTGCTGGATTGCAATGACTTGACGTTTATCTCTCCTCCAATCAGCCTCCATCGAGGACTCGGTGATGTGTCCTAGAGGTTGAACGTCCTCTTGAGATATGGTTCCAGGCCAAAAATATTTACCTCTTGGTTCAATGAGACTACTACGAACGACTTCATTTGCTTTCTCGTTGAGAACTTTCGATTTCACCGCTACCCATTTCAGCTCTTCTTCTTCTGTCTCAAAAACGCTTGGTGGTGGGATTTCTTTCTGAGGCCCGGGGTCGTCAATTGCCTGATCAGCAGCGACTAAATAGTCGTTAGTAATATACCCAGTTCCAAAGTGCGCCCCTACCAAGATCGTTAGTATTATACTTGGAGACAATCGAACCAGACCTACCGTATTCGGCATCAGTCATTGCATCCAAATCAGGCTCATTGCTCTTCGGATTCTTCCAGCTTTTCCACAGCTCATCATCGTCTTCCTCGTCACCTTCCTCTTCCCTCTTGATCCTGTCTTGAATTTTGGAATCCCAAACAACGCCAGCTTTCAATCCCACATGTTTCCACTCTGGAGCTTGTCTCAGGATCTCCCAGTCCCGCGCACGATAAGGTTGGGACGATTGATTCCAATTTCTGCCTCTGACACCCCACCAAAAAGATACCTGACCACCAGGAGATTCAATCACCGCAAATGCTGGCAGTGGGCCGGCGACTTGGCCCTTTTTAATCTCTTGGCCATTGATGATCAACGTTCCACCATGCAGGTTGGTAACAAAATAATTGGCATCTCCCAACTCGTCCATCACACGATTCTGCACCCAATTGACATCATCTAGTGGGATCAAGTTATTTCCCCCATAGTTGGGCTCGCGTGCAGGATACCGACGAGGCGGCACATCACGCTTCGCTTCTTGCTCCTCAGTCACATACCATGGATCCCAAGCCTCCATCGGTCTATAGTCTTTTATAGGATTATCCCAAGAGTATCGAACCAGTTCCTCATTTCCACTCTTGTCTTCGATGGAGCAGACGGAGGGGTTGCTAACGAGGTTAACACGGCGAATGTCAAGTGGGAAAATATCCGTCTTGTGAGCTAAAGGGTCCTCGATCATGAACTCTCCGAACATGGCTTTGACAAGAACGTGTCTTTCGTCCTCTGAATCGCTATCCGGTTCGAGCGGCTTGGTTGGCATGTTGAAAACAGTTCCTGTAACCCCATCCCATTGTCTCTTTTTCTTGATGGCTCTGTCATGCACATTTTTCCTAGATAGCACACGGACATAGTTATCAACCAATCGAAGCACCTAGATAATGGTTTAGTGTCACGCATACGTTAGAACAGCTGGATAATTGCTCACAGGGTAAGGACTTTTCCCACAATCAACACCGCCATCAGCCATCAATTCATTACCATCCAAGTTCTCGTGAAAGTCTTCATCCATATCGATTTTCAACGTTTTTTCTCCCACGCGCCGCGGTCGCCAAACAGTATTGGTCAGGATATCTTTCCACTCTTCGCCGACATGTTGCTGGTACTCCTTTAAATCTTTCATGGCGTAAAACCCCCCACTAGAGCCATCGACTTCTTCGGTATGAGGGATCCATTCATCCTCGTCTTCAGAGTCTGAATCAACATCAATGATCACGATATGGTCATCGTCAGCCTCCTGGATCGCGATCGGAGACGAGGATCCTGAGTTATCTGACGGAGGTGATGGAGGACTGACTTCCTTCTTCACAAGCGCTTTCTTTTTCTTCGGTTTCGGCCGTGTGTCGTGGAAGTCATCGACCAATTGCCAGACTGGCATGATTCCTGTGGCCATCTCAGGTTCCATGATCTCGACTTCAACTTCAACTTCCTCTGCTTCCTCATCCTCTATTTCTTGGCCCTCTTCAGAGTCGCTGAATGGACCTTCAACCAGCTCGTAGTCATCTGAATCTTCCCACTTGCCACCATCAGCTTCTGGTCCAGCCACAAACTTCTTAATCGCAACTCTCCTTGGAATCTGGCCCCCCATCCCCCTCTTCCTCCCCTTAACATCCCATGCCGCCTTTGGTACTTTCTTCGTCTCCCACCTAGAAATAGAGCCCCCAGTCTCGTACGCCAACTTCCTATTCTCCTTCTTGATCCATTTCCTCCCCCGCTCCGGTTCAGGCGGATCAACACCTCGTACTCGGTATACAGCTTCGGCTCCTGCTTAGGACTAAGCAGTCCCAATCCCCGTTCCGATCTCAGCGCACCAAACCGCCTCTTCCTCGGCCTCTCCTCCCTCTCCTTCGCTCTGCGATCCCATTCCTTCTTCACCCACTCCGCATTCACACGTCCCTCGATATAATGATTATTCCACAGATCCCACGCCCTCTTCCAACTCTCCCAGACCTCGCGGCCACGGTTACCGGTCTGGGGGCCTACGAGGTGGGCTTTCAGGCTGATGAGTTGATCCGGGGTGATGTTGCGTGCGAAGGGAGATGGGCAGGGCGTGGCGGGGATGTTGATGGCTGTTATGCGGCCCGAGGCGCGGGCTACGGAGCGGACGGCGGGGGCGGTTAGGAAGGGTGAGAAGTTGTAGATTGAGCGGGTGTCGCGGGGTGTGAAGGAGGTTTTGACATCTTCCGTGATGTTCGACATGGTCGAGGTTGGAAAAACAAAAAACGAACAGACAGGTCTGAGAGAATATGTGTGATTCCAGCGAGACCGAAAATCAGACGGAACTAAGAAATCGGCCCCGAGGGGGAGACTGTATTTGGCAGGAATGTAAGAATCCGAAAGGGCAAGTCGACTCATGTTGCAAGGAATGAGAGTAACGGCAAGAATGTCAAATTCGGCCTTGCCCCAGACAATTCTGTATACATCATAGTCTAGAACATGGTCTCGGACTACGTGCCACGTTTTGGTCGGTGAACGTATATTGAAAAAGCTGTCCAACCAGGATAGACAAAGAAAGAAAGGGCCAAAAAGAACGAACTCACTTGCATTTTTGCCTCCTGTATTAGTATATACCTGCCCAATTTAAGCTGATATAACTCGAAATAGACGACCACAATAATGTGCACATTATGTCGCAAGTACAAAAAGACATCAGATTGTATTGAACACTTGAACGCCACCCTCCGAAACGCTAGAATACGCCTCCCGCCATAATTACTAGCGCAGGTCTTGAGCCAACAGCCTTGCTGTAATCTAGAAGTACTTTTCCAGACAACCTTTTAAAACGCCTCGCATTTTCCTAAACGCGCCAAGAAGTTTGCTCTGAGCCAAAACCATAAATGTTATAACCCGTCATCCCCCATATATCTATCCATAACATTAAAAACCAAATGGCTGTCTACTTCACATTCCATATCTGGCAGACATCCCAAATCCGCCCTAACAGAAGCGGGATCGCCGCCGGCCATAGAAGTAATCATATCAGTCGCCAAACCACAACTATTGACATTTGCACTCTCGGTCGTGGTAGGTATATATATGGAAGATTGATGATGGGTCGCGGAATAAGGCTGTAAATGCTGTTGGGGTCTGTTTTGATGGGACGTATTTGACACGAGGTTTTGTGGCTGTAATAGAGGATTTAAATCGAATATTTGGGAGTTGTGTGCAGGGTGATGTTGGTTTGAGGCTGGACTGAGGTTCCGAGGCATGGAAACCAATCTATGATGATGCGGTACCCCTCGATTCGAATCATTGGCCCGGCCAACACTATTTTCTTTGCTCGCGGCGCTGCTGGCAGGGGTTATGAATTGATGTGTGGATGGGGTTTGATGGATGTCCCAAGGCGTAGTCTGCACTGTGCTGACGCTGATGGAACTATCTCGACTTCCCGTTCCGGCCATTCCATCACATTGTGCTATATTCGAGTTTGTAGGGCAGACTTTTCGGTTCGATAGTAGTTGTTCCAGGAACTGTACAGCAGGTCCTGTATTCCCACCATACTGGCTACCCATTGCTGTCTCGGAATTCAGATACGACTCGATGCTATCGTCTGCGATGCCATTATGGAACAGAAGCCCGCGCAGCTTCTTATTCTCATCGGCTACTCGACGTGCTGCCACTTGAATCTCTGCCGAGGCTTCGATTCCTTGGAGTTCGCATTGGCGCAATTTGGCTTCCAGCTCTTGTAGGTATTCTTTCCGGCGGGCTCGACTTCGCCGTTGGTTGTCACGGATGCGCGCGAGGTTGGCTTTCTCCTTCATTGGTGTTAGTTAGGGGAGAGGGGCAGGGAAAGATGATAGAATGCCAAGACTCTTGGCAGTGCTTTGGAGAATACGGGGTAGAATACTTTGTACGAAGAGAGCTTAGCTTACCGAAGCGGTTGGCATTTTGATGTCGAATTTTGCTTGCAAGCAAAGCCTACCTTAGGTTTAGAAATGAAGAATAATGGTTTGAGAGAGGTCGTTGTGTTGAAGTAAGCGTGGGCGGCATATGCGATAGCGTTTATCGCTTTAGGTTTGCACGGAGGTACGGGTAGACAGGGACAGGACAGTTCTGGACCCTGTCCTGATAAACAAGCTTTGAAATAGGCTTCCCGCTAAGACTTACTAGGCAAAGGATCTTCTTGACATAGATACTCCGTATACGGACTCCGTACTCCGTACTGTACTCGCGCATTCAAGGGCTGCTTTGAGTCGAGCAGGTTAGAAATAAGAGCCGTAAAGTTGTATTCGTGAAATTCAACTGCCATGACACCGCGGAATTTGAAGAAACGGCAAACGGAAAAGGAAAAGACATACCAGTATTTGGTGTCCAAGTAAGAGCCTCCTTTTCCTTTGCAGTAAGGAGAAAGCTATATTCTTCCTGTTCAGGACATAATGCACAAGAGCGCCGATTAAAAGGCTGATGCTGATTAACCAAGCTTATATTCAAGGTTGAATCAAGCTTATTAAACTTATAAATACATACTTGCTGTCGAAAGCTTTCATCTAATTATTAGGAGGTAATAGTCGGACATTCAGGGGTAGGGTAGAAAGAGCCTCGACTCAGGCACTGGATGACGACGATTAGTTTTGATTATAAGTATCACTACCGTAGCTTGTCCTTTTTTTGTCCCCGAAGACCGGCGATACCTCAAGCCCCAGCTAGGGGCACATTTGAATAGTCGCGCAAGATCTTCCAAGCTAGCAAGATATCAGAAGCATGGACTTTTAGCAAGAACTTCTTCCGGCCTAGTTTTATTAGCGATAAGGAATAACAGTAAAAGGTAGACACGGGTTTCTAAGAATAATATACTCGTACTCCGTACCTTTTGAATGATTTCCTGAGTGAATACGAAGTAATAGCACGTCACCCACTATGGAACTAATAGAGTAGATCTTCAATATGCTTCATAAGACTTGGTGGTTTGGCAAGACATGCTTGAGTAACCTCACCTCTCACCCTCACCCCGCACTTTAGTCCACTTGGCGTTCGGTAGCTCCCCTCTTATATAAGCAATCCTCTTCCAAAAGTGACCCGATATGGTATGTGTAAAGGAGGCAGAACTAAGAGGAATAGCCCTAACACAGCACTGTACATACGAGGTATCTTTGGTTCAAGAATCTAGCTATGGCTTGCGATGAAGAAGAGGGTGGGGTAATAATCAAAACTTTGCACTTTGTATGGTACGGGAAATACCCATATATTTACGCACCTCTAAGAGGTTTTCTTAGCAAAACATCGTCACCCATCAGAGTACGAATGATAGAAGTAGCAGGATCTTCTCGTGTGGCCGGGTGTTGGAGAAAGAAGGACAGAAACATCTTAAGACTGGAATTTCTCTAAAGACTCAATTGATGGTCAACAGACAATGTAAACAAATCCTTGGCCACTCTTCTGTAAGACTTTCAAATACCCATTAATATAGCCAGGCATGGAAAACAAGGCGATTTCGAGGATTTCCTGAAACTAGAAAACGAGTGTAAAAACTGACTGCTTTTCACAAATTCTTGAAGATACCGTCTTGGTCATGTGACAACTCTCTCACGACAAGCATTTTTTGTTTTGTTTTTGAGTCACTCTTCAACTCAACTCCACGAACCTACCTCCAAACCCACCCACCGTCAAGCTGTTTCCCACACGCATCCTCCCCCACGCCATCCGGCTCACCACCCCCCTGACCAGAAAAATGTCGTCCTTCACCAACCTGACCTACAGCGCCACCGAGCTCGCCGAAATCAACCAATGGCTCACGACCTCCGACCGCCTGAAGACCAGCTCCAGCACCACCTCCACCGCTGACCAAAAACCCCTCCTCGACACCCTCAACACGCACCTCGCATCCCGCACCACGCTCCTCGGCGCAAAGCCCTCCAAAGCAGACATCGCGCTCTACCAATCCCTCGCGCCGCACGTCGCGGCCTGGACGCCCGAGCAGCGCACCGGGCAGCAGGGCCACCCCAACATCGTGCGCCATCTGGACTTTGTGCAGAACTCGCCGCTGTTCGGGCTTTCGGTGCCGGAGGCGGAGAAGGTGAAGGTTGATCCTGAGGAGATCCTCTATGTCAAGCCGCCTGTTGATGCCAAGGCCGAGAAGGAGCGCTTGAAGAAGGAGAAAGCTGCTGCTGCCGCTGCTGGGGGCGAGCAGGCTGCTGTGGCAGATCAAACCAAGGGGAAGGGTGTAGGCGAGAAGGTAGCGGAGAAGGTTGAGGGGGCTAAGAATGCGGTTGTGGGTGCTGTGACCGGACAACAAGCCAAGAAAGAGAAGAAAGAGAAGGCGCCCAAGCCGCAAAAAGCCCCTGCTGTCGCGGCACCGCTCTCTCCTGCTCTGATCGATTTGCGAGTCGGGCATATCTTGAAAGCTATCAAGCACCCGGAGGCGGATTCCTTGTTCGTTTCCACGATCGCCATGGGCGATAAGGCAGGGACGGATGATACGACCGAGTTCGAGGGCCAGGTGTGTCGGACAGTTTGCTCGGGCTTGAACGGGCTTGTTCCGCTGGAGGAGATGCAGGGACGGAAGGTCGTGGTAGTGTGTAACCTGAAGCCGGTCAAGATGCGTGGTATCAAGTCTTCTGCTATGGTTCTGGCAGCGTCGCCTAGACTTAAGGAGGGAGAAGAGGACCACCATGCGGGGCCGGTTGAGTTGGTTACTCCGCCTGCGGATGCGAAGGCTGGTGAGAGGGTGTTCTTTGAGGGATGGAAGGGAGAGCCGGAAGGTGTGCTGAATCCTAAGAAGAAGGTGAGCTTATTCTCATATAAAAATGCTGTTTTCCTCTATGGGAGCTAAGGAGCTCGGAGCTGTTTCAGGAGCCTTTATGCAAGCTCCCGAGACAGCTCCTAGGCTCCTTAGCTCTGCCCCAAGATCTAGCTTTTTACTATGCTAATACTTCGGTTAGGTTTGGGAGATGATCCAGCCGGGCTTTACTACTACCAGTGATTTGGAAGTCGGTTTTGATGCTGGTATTGTAAAGGAGCTTAGCAAGGAGGGCGAGGCACCAAAGACTGGAGTCGGCAAGCTTGTTACCGTGAGTGGTGGAGTTTGTAAGGTCAAGAGCTTGACAGGCGGTATTGTCAGATAGATAGAGATTCATGTTGCATCTGTGACTTGACAACATAACGAAGACACAAAAGACAAAGACATGACATCCCACAAGAATCACAATGTTCTCCAACTCTTATAGATTATCATCAAGATAAAGTGCATTTCTCATCTGCTAAATATTAAAATTCTATACTTTTGCCACCTAAAACGAATGATGCCGATGAGCCCACGGCTATTAAATTCATATATATGATCCCGCTATGCACCCAAATCTTCCGCAAATGTGTGTGCAGTAAGCAAAGCTTTAAACCCAAATGACGCCTGACAAATGCCCGCTGGCTGCCTCCCAGTACTGTAATCAATTTTCTTGCTTGCTTGCTTGATTGTTTGTTGATTTTCGCTTGAAAGGGGTGTATTAACCAGACTCTTCTCCGGGGGAAGGAGCCTAGATGTACTCATAAATCCGCCCATGGATCAATCAACCTCCCATTGTTTCCCCAGTAGTTGAAGCTCCAACAAGAGGCACTCAAACCGGTGAGGACTCTCTTGTTCGAAGATCAGGCAAGGTTTAGTTCTTTAAACCTGCCCTGATCTTCTGAAATTCAGTCTGGGTGGCGGCTCGAGATCGTCCACGCCTTCGTCGTCATCGTCCACCTCCATATCGTCGACTACGAGATCTTTCAGGCTTCCCATCTCCTTCCTCATATGAGGAGTTTTGTATTCCCTGCTCTTCGTTCTCGGCACTGGCGCTTTCACCGAGTGATTCTCGGCCTCCTCGGCTTTCTTCATACGTTCCACCTCTTTCTCGGCAGCTGTTTTCACCTCAATTAACTTCTTCTTGATTTTGGTAATCTCAGCACCACATTCGCCGTCCCTTAGGAATTGGTGTGCAGCATGCTCGCACTGACTTTGACACCATTCCAGTCCTTTATCCAGCTCGTCGAAGATGTCTAGCACCCCTGACCCTCTCCTATATCCTCGCATCATTCCCACGCTCAACGTACTCCCAAGGTTTTCCGGCAGCTGTGTAGTAAATCTGGGTGGTCCCATCTGTCTCGTAGAGACGTAGTTCAGTTTCGTTATTGCGGCTTCACCAGCCCTCGCATTTTTCCCCGGAGCCATCAGGTTCCCGCCATTAAGCATATCATTCAATCCTTTTCCACCCTCTTCCTCATCGTCCTCTTCTTCCTCGGCCTCGAGCTCCAATTCCGCCTTCTTCCTCATCTCCCCCATCTTAGCCGCCATCTTTCCCTTCCGCATAGCATTTCTACTCGCACTGACAAACTTGACCAACTCCTCAAAGGCCGTCTGTACCGCGCTATCATAGTATACAATTATCATAGACCGCGTCCTGTATTTTGGTGTATCCGATTCCCCCGAAGCGAGGGAATCCGTCTTCCGCTTCCGCAGGACAGCTCGAGGTTGTGTAGGAGGCGCCGGTTGGGATGATTGTCGAGACAATGCGGTGGGCGAGGGCCGAGGATTCGAGTTTGCTTTCGGAGGTGGTGGGGTAACAAGTGCTCGAGCACCGCGCCTCGAGGAGCTGGTCCGGCGAGCTGGGAGAAAGCCATCCTGAGGTGTATTTGGCGATGGCGATTGGAACGGGCTCATCTGGATCTCGTCCGTATCGTCCTGGGAGGAAAAGGGGTTCTCGTCGGCATCTTTGGGCCGCAGGGACTCGGTGGAGCCTTTGTTTTTGAGAGACCGGGTTGCCGGACGTTCGTGTTCTTCCAATCGAGCGAGTTCGATTTGGCGCAGGGCGATTTGGCCATTGAGTTCGTCGAGCCGGCCATTCCATTCGGGGACAGATGTGCAAAGGGTGATTAAGGCGTCTAAAGTTGAGAAACTGGCGGCTGCCATTGTGCTAAACGCGGAGCAAGGGTCCGGTGTACGAAGGGCGGTGCTGTGCGAGTATCCAATGCTGAATGTTCAATAGACGTTTAGATGAGAAGGAAGAAGGAGTTTTGCCCATCCGAGTGAAGTCAAGTGAAGTAAGAAGTACGAATGGGTGTTTATTGCGGCATGTTGAGTTTTGGGGAGGTGATGATGGATGGGAGGTCAAAGGTAGGAGGTAGGTGACGAGTGAGCCTGCGGGTTCTGTAGGTTGCTGTACTGTAGTGGAGAAAGTGCAGTGCAGAGACGCAAAGCTAATGTACTCAGTACTCCGTATGCAGATCCTCTTGTCTGCTTCTGCCTTGGCTTGGCCTTGTTTGTTCTATGACTGTACCTATAGGTAAAGTCCATATGCCGGTCCCACGCAATTATTTGTACGAGTCGGCGTGTTTAATCGCCCATGCAATGCGTCGAGGTACTTGAGTGGTACATTGGACTGGCACTTACTTAACCCGTACTTAACTGGTAAATTTACTAGGGACAAGGAATAAGTCTTGCTACTGTACTCATAGGCTGCATGATAGACAGCCAGCAAGGATATGGGTCCCAACCTCGAGGCCTACTACGGAGGTATGACAAGCCCTCGACGTCCAAGTATAATAACTTGATAAGTACAGTAAAAGTACAGTACCTGCCTTGGATGAGATGAGATGAGACAGACACACGCATGAAAATCCGCCGTCGAGTAAATACTCCGTAGAGTGAGGTGTGAGTGGACGCCTCCCCCAGATCCAGGGTAAGCCCATTGCGGATAGTGTTAACGAACTACTCTAAAAGATCTGAGATGTGGTTATGGGTGTGGTCACTTTGTGTTACATTTTTAGAAGCAGGAGGGACCCTTGCCTTGCAATTATGTAGTTCGTGTTGGTGATTTCTGCACATGTAGCCGCAGCCGTGCGTACTCCGTATGGAAGTATTTACAAAAACGGACATAGCAATTGCCGGCTTTTATATTGCTTTGCATGGTTGGTTGGATGGATTAATTGACATGTCCCGCATGTCAGTAGGGTTTTCATGTCGTTGCAGCATCCACAGGACAGTTATTCGTTTGTTTACGAGATCTAATTGCAAGATGTTGTGCTGCTGCTGACAAACTGGATAAATGTCTGATGATGCTGCTTCGTAATGAATAACACCTGCCTTCCGTTTTCTCCCTTCCTTTGACTTCCGTTTCTAATATCATGGTATTATTAGCCGGCCGAAGGGAAATCCCATGATCCCTATATTATATGTCTAAGACGAAGAAATTAGCACAATTAAGTGTGTTGCAAGTAAGCCATAAGATCTACGCTATTACTATATGTAGATCCCTTTCAATGCCTTGAATGGGGCGTTTACGTGAAGGGTCTCAAACTCTCACCCCCACAAAGCCCCTGACCTAGAAGCCACGAGGGAAATCTCTTAGCTAGCAAGCCTAGCATGGGCTTATCTCAACGGTGTCTGTCTTTCAGCCCGGTGCGGGTCGGGCCACCCCACACACCTACGCAGTCCCTTTATATTTAACTTTCCATTGATCCATAATAAGCCGTAGAGTCCGTAAAGTGAAGCTGAATACGCTCCTCGTCTGCTCCATCTGACTTGGTTCCTGGCCTGGCTAAAACAAAGCTTACGCGCCCTGGCATAAGATTGACCTCCTGACTTTGGCTGCCTCCTAATTCGGGAAGAAGATTGGCTTGCAATGTTAATGTTATCCGTACCTCCGTAGGCCCGCGGCATTTCATTCACATGCCCCCGAAACCAACACCTCTCGGCATGCATCTATTTGTACTGTAGTTCTTGGACGGTTGGACCAAGGGTAGCGAGCGACGTTGCCGACCAACGTAATTTGGTATGCACGAGTAGGCCTGGCCTGTCTACGAAGTATGCACGAGACATTCCAGACAGAGTGTTGGATTTGACTTTTGAAGCTCATCCATTCATCGCCGTCACCTGCCGTCGAAGCAAACATCTTACTGTACCCACCACGGGGAAGTATCTCAAGCAGATCCGGTCACAAGCCCCCCACCGTTGAAATTGGTTTGCGCGTTTATAGAACTTCTGGAAGCCAGAAAACTGCTATCCCTCGTGGCACGGAGATTATTGACATGGGAGATTGCGCAAATGAAACTCTGACCCATGTCATAAACGTGGTTTATATCAAGCTTATTGCTGACCTGCAGAAAAGCGGCGTAAAGCAATCGGGCATTGACGTAAAGCGGAACGTCTTCCGTGAGCGTTGGATCTTTAAATCGAATTGGCGGAGGGCAAGAGAATGATAGGTCACCTTCCTGTATGTATAAGCGCCCAACTTGTCCTGATGAAACTTGCTGCATTATCTAGGCGAGGAATCGAATCTAATCTCCCAATCGCTCAAACGTTTCTCTTCTCTTCTTTCTCAAGGCCACAACTCCTCCTTTTTCCATTCGCCAAGATCATCCCCTCGCTGATCTCCGTGGGGGCCAACGTAGGTGAATCTCCACCTCCGAGCTTTATCGGGTTCGCTCAGATCTAGTTGCTCGACCTCATCAGGCTTGATGATCACAACTCGGAAGTTCTGCCTAGCAGTCTTATCATTTAGATCTGTGACTGTCTGTCCCAACCCCAAAGACTTGTCGCTGGGCGGAATGGAAACAGATGAGCCAGGCACTGGATTCTTGAAAGAGCCCCTCATGCCAGGACTCACGTTGCCAAAATGAGCGGTGAGTTCTTTGGGCCAACTCCAACCTTCCTTTCCGTCCTCCTTTACTACACGCATCCTCTCTCCGACGTTACTTTTCACCGTCCTTGTGCCACTTGATTCTGCTCCCGGGCCGTCGATATCAGGGCCGACAATATATGCCTCTCCACGGATTCTCCATTGCGTCATGACGTCTTTCACCCAGAAGACTGCCTCAACAGGTCCCCCTCCGCCACTTCCTTGGCTCTGACTAACCTCTCCATGACCATGCGAGCTGGCAAAGATCTCGGGAACCTTCTGCATCCTCACGTCAGTCGTAAAGGTCGGCAAATCGCTCTCGTAAACACGGTCGTTCTGCGGCGCATCATTGTGTTTGTTCTCGGGCAGCTCAGCCCACATGCCCCGGTAGATACAGTATCTTGCTCTCGGGACGTATGGAGTAGGCGAGTCTTTTGATTCGGCAGGGTGGAGTGAGGATAAGACGAATTCAGGTGAGTCCATTTTGGAGAGGTGTGAGAGGAAGAGAGGTCTCCATGGCGCAACACCAACGCTGGCGGGTGTTGTGGTGTTTGTAAACATCGTGCGAGCAATTCGCAAAAGACGGGTGTTGGCCTTGGAAGCTATTTTGAATACTGATGGCAATTGATTTATTTAGAAAGAGTAGGTAAGAGTTTTGTTGTTTGTTCTGAGCTTCTGATGGTTTATGATGACGATTAGACAAGTGCAATTTGGCAAGGCTAGCCTTGTCTTCCATGACCATGACCCCGCCTCCCACGTGACGCACCCCCCTTTTCATTAAATTTATCAGTCATCATAATGGTTGATATAAAAAGGTAATCGTTCATTTAAGTGAGTGACATCTTGCTCTCTATAGTTATCAAAAAGCCTTTGTCCCAGAAACTCGGTGGCCGGGTGAATGTCCGCCGAAAGCCTCGCAATTCTTACAAAATTGATCGCCGACCCCAACCCCTCGTTAAACCCCTCCTCCACAATCTGGGGTAATGGGGAAATATTTCATTCCCGAGAATTTTGCCTCCAATAATAGCCGTGGAAGCATATTGAACTTCATTTTGAGCTATAGCAGCCAATTGAAGCTGCAGTTGTACTACCTGCATAGTTCCGCCTCTATCATTGTCTCCAAAGCTTCAAGATGGAGCGAGGAAAAACTGTTTACATTCGCCTTTTCATATTCCATTGTCGATATACAAACTACAATTCGTACATTGCCCTCAAAAACAATTCCCAGGAGTTATAGCTGTCAATTGGGTATTCAGATTAGCCATTGGTCCAGTCTGAAAGTTATTTATCCACAATTACTCGTCTAACCACGGCCATGAAGTTTATCACCGCAATTAGTCTCGTTTCTACTTTCATTACCTCGACTCTAGCGAGCCCATGGGGTCCAGCGCCGAAAGGACCAGTGAATCATGGAAAGACTTGCACGGTTCAAGCTCTCGGTAATAAGGTAGACGATACACCACAGATCCTGAAGGCATTCGAAGAATGCAACAATGGCGGCATAGTTGTCTTCCCGGAAGACCAGAATTACTGGATCGGGACAAAGCTCAATCCAGTAATTAAAGACGTAACTATTGAGTGGAAGGGAACGTGGACTGTATGAACCCCAAAACTTTCAGACCTTTAGTTGTCAGTCCTAATTTCTTTCTAGTTATCAGACAATCTCGACTACTGGCGAAACAACTCCTACCCAATTGCTTTTCAAAACCACCACGCGGGCTTCGTCATCAGCGGAGACCGCATTCATATCAATGGATACGGAACCGGTGGCATCAACGGAAATGGAAACGCCTGGTACAACGCTGAGCAAGCCGTTACCCAACCAGGGCGACCAATGCCGTTTGTATTTTGGAACACCAGCGACGTTTTTGTCCAAAACTGCATGTCCCTCCCAGCTCCAAGCCTTTTATAAATACTAACTCCGTTCAGTCTTCGTCAAAGACTCGCCCCTCTGGGCTCTAAACATAATGAACGGCACCAATATGTGGTTCGACCACATAACCTGCAACAGCACCGCGCTCAACGCGCCCTACGGCAACAACTGGGTACAAAATACCGACGGCTTCGACACCATGGACGCCAACAACGTCGCGCTCACAAACATGTGGTACCAGGGCGGCGACGACTGCATAGCCATCAAGCCGCGCTCCTACAACATATACGTGCAGAACATCACCTGCCACGGCGGTAACGGCATCGCTATCGGCAGCTTAGGCCAATACCTCGAAGACTCGTCCGTCGAAAACGTAACTGTCAAAGACGCAAATATCATCAGCTATAACAACGACATGCACAACTCTGCATATATAAAAACCTACATGGGCGCCCTGGTTCCGCAATCCAGTTACGAGAGTGCGGGTTTGCCTCGAGGTGGCGGCTGGGGCGTTGTGCGCAACATCTTGTTCCGGAATTTCAAGATAAGGGGGGCGGGGATTGGGCCGAATATTAATCAGGATTCGGGGGATAATGGGAGTTTTTCGGGGACGAGCAAGATGCTGGTTAGTGGGGTGAGGTTTGTGGATTTCGAGGGGTATATGGTGGGCGCGAAGGGGAATCGGACGGCCGTTGTGAGTTGTTCTACTGTTCATCCGTGCTATGGTATTGAGTTGGATGGGATGAAGCTTGCTAGTAGTGAGAATGTCACGGAGGTAGGGGCACAGGGGACGTGTAGTTATGTTGAGGAGGGCGGGGTGAAGGGGTTGGCTGGGCCGGGGTGCTGAGGTGGAAGAAGAAGTTGAACATACTGGTAGACTTACACCAATTACTTGCCCAAAGAGAAATCACATCAGCTTCACTTAGTGATCTCATGTTCACCTTTGCCTCAGTCTCCTTCCCGTAACATAACACGACGTCGCCGACCTGCCCTACCTAAACCCTCGCCTCCCGCAATAATCCCTCACATATCACACAACACATCACCCCACCACTCACTCCACATCCAACAACCTCTCACAACATCACCAACACTCCGTCTCACTTCGGAAAATCGGCCAAAGTTCGACATGCAACAAAAAAGAAGACCTCTCAATGCTGTGCTGCAGTCCATTCATTCATAGACAGCGTGTGTGCGTGCACGACCCTCCGAAACGGCCCCGAACCGTGAAAAGTGATCCGAGCAAGCCACGGTGAATTGCTAATTCCGGGCGTATTTCGCGTCTGCTGTCACAACGTCTCAAAGGCAATAATAGTTTTACTTGTTACTAGGTAGGTACGGAATCACGAGTCACGATACTCCGTACATAGGTAGACAAGCTCGGAACACGCTCGGACACGCACGCAAAGTTCAACTCCGAGGATACGGGGAGGAACTTCGGGCGGAGTTCTGTGGATGTGTGGGAGCTCCGATGGCGAATGCGACGTGCAACGAAAAGTTAGGTTTGGATGAGTTGGGATGGGTTCTCGGCGTTCCGGGTACCTATATATCCGCAGAATGGTACGGAGTATGCTCCGGAGTTGTGGTTGTGGTCTGGGACGGAGTTCATGATTTCGGGGGTTTGATGGACGGAGCTATTGTAACGGGGGGAAACAGTTTCTGGTTTTGGAGACGGATACTTGAATATAAAGGATGTTTCCTGTATGGTTTCGAATAAGTAAGTTATTTGGACATGGGTGTTTTGATTTTCGGAATCAGAAAGACTTTCACCGGTTCCGAGAAGTCAAGAATATCTGACTATCTGAAGCTCACATTGTGGTAGATCGGACCTTTCCCATCCTTCACCCGCTGGCTCAACTATCATACTCTTATTCATCTCCTCACAATATTGCCTTTCCATGCTAACATCCATCCCTCCGTATCCGTTCTCCCATCGAAGACCTCCCATCTCCTCGCCCTCTTCGCAATATCCACCAACTTTCTCAGCGCCCTCAACTTCCCAAACGCACACCACCACGTATTCAAAATCCGCCGAATGACGTTGCCTTTTGCCTCTGCGGCTCAGTCATGGCCGCTATTTCCGCGCTGTGGTTTATGCCCAACGGGTTTACTTTCGTTATACCACCAGTCGCTTGCCCTGCATGAAGTCCTGGCTGTGGAGGTTGTGAGATGAAGCTTCAAACCAGGCGGATCTCTTTTACCAAAGCCATCTGCCGCGCTGGAAGTAGTGGTCTTCGTGTGTGGTAGTGAGGATATCTGCGCCCGACGGCAAGCTTTCTGATCCGTGCTAGGAATACACGTTTCTTGCTTGCGGCTGGTTGACGCGGCGGCAGGTTCGGAGCAGGCCGTAGTGATGGCTTGCTTGATATAGCTTGACCACTGCCAATACACGTAGTGGTCGCATAGGCTCATAGCGGGATGAGCGGGATGAGCGGTATTCAATCACAGTTTATTGGAAGACCTAGTCACAAATCTCTGGCGGGATGAGCCCATTGAGAAACGGGCTGTCATTTTGAGGGTTGATTGTGAGAGGACGCTGGTCCATAGAAATCGAATTGACCAAGATGGACTTTGGAGGGGGGAGGGACTCAGGGAGCCTTGAAAATATAGGGAGAATGAAGACTACGAAGAGTGGTGACAAGTGTCGACAGGTGGCACTCTGAGGATGACGATGGATACGTTTTCGTACATTCTAAGCAGTTTATATCAAACCATCCGAATGCTGCTCGCAGAGTAGGGAGAATGAACGGTCTGCATATGTAAAAACCGACCCCAAGTTTCGTGGGACTGGTCGGAGTAGCTTCGACCCCGCACCCGCACTTGCGAGACCCCTGAAGCAATCCTGGAGATGATCGCCCTAGATGGCTGGAACACACTGCTGCCCCTGTACAATACGGATATATAGGGATTCACTACCTATAGAAAGCTGAAATTTTGAGCCAGGAGATAACTTGGGAGGCCGAAGAGTCGAATAATGAAGCAAATAGCCTGCGGGAAAGAAGCTAACCACTTCCGGGCTACAGGACGCAAATACCTCGTCGTGAATTCAAACCGTGGCGCTCCAGTTGTTTCTCTGTTACAGTACTGTACTGTCTTGTACTGTAGATCGCTCCCCTCTAGTTGGGACTCTAGTACGAAATAGGGTACGGGCCAATCATCCTAACTCGCAAAAAGACCAGGAACGTGGAAATTCGATGTGCCTGGCCCGAAAGTCCATGCCATCTGCCACGCCACGCCACGCCACGCCATGAAAAGAAAAGGACTTCCGTCTTGACTCGACAATCAATCCCTAAATGGCGTTGACGTGAGCCCATATCCTTACTCCTGCGTCCCTAGATTTATATCTCTTACACGCTCATTAACTCAGAACGTCACCCAATTTCATAGAAAACCGTATCCAGGAGGGAGGGAGGGGTAGCTTAGCCTTCCCAAGCATCGAGTACAACCCACCTAGACCACACTGGCAGAAACGCAGATCTTGAAACACAACAGCATTACCTCTTTTCACGAACGCTTACTTTCGACGTTTCGGGGGTGCTACGGTAGGACCCGCATACCATCTATTGTCGAGCTGTCTGTGGAGTACAGCAGCTGTAGCTGTAGCTACTCCACAATTGCAGTTTCTCTTGGGAAAGGAGAAGGGTGCGGCGTACGACACCCCATGTGTTTTCTCTAATCAGAGCTACCCAGGACAATGGCTTATCCTGCACGGAAATCCCAAAAGGTCTCGGAGGCTCTTTCTGATTCCCCCACGAAACGGACCCGCGCTCGATCGGCACATGAGGAATTGGGCAGGCAAGGTGTCACCAGAAGAAACTCCCACACTGCTTTTGAGAATACAGCAGGCAAGACGCTCGACAATGATTTTGCGGTTATAGGAATCGGCGGCTTTTTGGAGCAAGATCCTCGACCGACCTTTGTCCTAAATCTTGACACCAACGCCAATGACATTTTCGCGCCGGATTTTGTGAATAAGGCTTTTCAGTCTTATCCTCAGTTGGAGAATATTCTCCCGTTCAAAACTACGTTAAGCTCGCCTCTATCCCCAAAGCTTCCTTCTGCCGACTTCAGACAATGGATTCGGAATTTAGCACACCACCACGAACAACCCTCCTCGACACCGTTTGAATACTGTGGCTTTGCTTGGATTGGATTCAAAATACAGAGTAGATGGCTCATTATCAGTGGACAAGAAAGCTATAAGGAACCAGCTTCTGATGGAAGATCCTTGCGACAAATTGATGGTTCCACTACACCCCAAAGAAATGCCAGCACTGATAAGGATCACCCCTTGCGGGTCAAGAGTATTCGAACGATTTCCGAAGATACTGTATTGTCTGAGGGGTCTCTTCCACCATCTTTTGTAACTCCTGGAACACCGGATTGGACACTTACTCACCCTGTAGGAGATCTTTCGCCTCACGTCATTCTTGCTCGAAGTGTGGACTGGAGCACAACTTCTTTAGGAGATATGCAGACATGGTAAGATGATGCAATTGCTTTCGCCCTCATTTCACCACATCTTTGAAGTCTAAGGCCCAATCGCCCTGATACCTCCCACATTTTGACAGGCATTGGCCTGGAATTTCCTCTATAAGTAACCTACTAATTCTTAACTACTTTATAGGTCCCCAGAGTTTAGACAAGTAGCAAATCTGCTAATGTCAAATCCCCATCCTGCCGCTTTGTTCTGGGGAGAAGAACTGTCAGTCGTATATAACAAACCTTACGCTGATACCGTTGCTGGCAACAAACACCCTCGCCTTATGGGAGCCGGTTTTACAAGCGGTACTGGATTTTCAGAGCTTTGGGATTGGGTAAGGCCGTTCTTCCAACAAGTCAGGCGAACTGGAGAGGCCGTCGCTGTTGCGGATCAGATGTTGCCAATCGAACGTCATGGATTTCTGGAGGAGACCTTTTTCACTTGGTCACTAACCCCAATCTACGGCGGCACATCTAAGATACTTGGTCTCTACAATGCTCCGTTCGAGACAACCCGGCAAACAAGAGCTGCTCGCGCAACCCAGACTTTGATTAAGTTAGGCCAAGAAACTGCTCTGGCACAGAAAGTTTCTGAATTCTGGCCCAATATGCTGAAAGCCCTTGAGGACAACGAATTCGACTTCCCCTTTGCCCTCGTATATTCTGTTGTTGAAGATGTTGATGTCGATGAAGACGATTCTATATCGTCCGACTCCTCGCAATCAATGAAGTCCTGCATTCTTGAAGGATCTTTGGGTGTTCCTGAAGGGCATCCAGCAGCTCCAACACGTCTAGATTTAAAGCGTGCAAGAGGAGGATTCATACCCTCATTTCGTGACGCCATGGCCACTCGAGTGCCGAAGCTATTGAATCTCAGCGATGGGTCTTTGTCCGAGTCTCTGATGGAGGGTATTGAATGGAAAGGCTATGGCGATCCGTGCAAAGAAGCCATCGTTTGTCCCATTCGACCAACCAACGGAGAAAATGTGATGGGCTTCCTTGTCGTTGGCGTTAATCCACGTCGAAAGTTCGATCTTGATTACCAAGCTTTCATTAGACTTCTTGATAGGCAGCTGGCAACATCACTAGCATCAGTCACGCTTTTTGAAGACGAGATTAAGCGTGGGCTAAACGCTGCTGAGCTAGCAGCTTTAGAGCGTTCTAGATTATCCGAAGAACTTGCCGTTCAACGATCACGACTTCAACGGATGGCGGAAATATCGTCAGTAGGGATGCATTCTATGGCCCCAGATGGTACTCTTCTTGAAGCCAACGACCGAGTAACAAACCCTTTACATTTCTTAGTCTTCCTCATTTTTGTATTGAGCCCCAGCATGTGGTTTATACGTCTTGGACCTTGCTTTTTACAGAGACCATGGTGCTGATTCGTTGTAGTGGTATGAAATGACGGGCTACCCGAGGGATCTGAATGAACCAATGTCGTTTATGGAGCTTGTTGACCATGAAAGCATCGAAGAGTCAGAAAAGGGATGGAAACGACTTACCGAAGACAAAGTGCCATGGACTGGAGAACTAGTACGCTCACAATTTCCAATTTTCCTCTGTGGCGCTCTTTCGGTCGAATGGGCAAGACGTCTGCTACATTCGAGACGCGTTCAGAGTCATATTTACTAATTCAATCAATCTTAGAAATTGAAAAGGCCCTGGTACGACCCAGCGACAGGTGAAAAATACGACTATTGGATATTGGCAGCCTCTCAACCCGAGTTCTCAAGTGATAATATATTGAAGAGTATCATGGGCTCTATCACGGACATAACTCCCCAGAAGCAAAGTATTAAGGATGCTGATGAACGTGCAAAGCTGTCACAGCAATTACTAATCTCAACGCAACAAGCCAAAGATCTACAGAACAAGCGCTTAGAGGAAGCAGAGGAGACAAGGAGATCCCAAAATAATTTTATCGACATCACCTCACACGAGATGAGGAACCCTCTAAGTAAGTCCTTACATGATCTGTCATTGGTGTGAATCTAATTCAGAAACAGGTGCTATCCTTCAGTGTGCTGATGGAATCTCGACCTCGTTGAACGAATCTTTGGCGGAAAAGGCAAGCCTTGATCCGGAACTGATCAATACAATAGAAGGAGCAATTGAGTCTGCTGAGACAATACAGTTATGTGCTCAACATCAAAAGTCCATTGTCGACGAGTAAGTCCCCCGTATCTGTCCCCAAACATTCAAAATTAACTCAATAATAGCATTCTTACCATTTCGAAACTTGATTCAAATCTCCTGCTCATTGCCCCAGGCCCTATTCAACCTGTTCAAGTGGTTCAACAAGCTCTAAAAATGTTTGTCGCCGAATGTCAGATGACAAGAATAAAAATGGGATTCCACGTCGAAGATTCGTGGCGCGAAGTTGGCGTCAATACTGTCATGCTTGATTCGAGCCGACTACTACAAGTCTTGATCAACCTCATGACAAATGCAATCAAGTTCACCAAGTCCGAAAAAAAGACCCGCACAATCGATGTTTCCCTTGCCGCATACAATGAGCCACCAACAGAAAGACCCCCAGATTTTCATTATTTTCCGACGAAGGAAACTAGATCAGACGTAACGGCTTCCGATGATTTTGGAAAGGGCAAGATCGTCTACCTACGATTTGAAGTAAAAGATAGTGGCTGTGGACTAGACAAGGATGAGAAGAAAAACCTCTTCACACGCTTCAGCCAGGCCTCTCCTCGGACACATGTCAAATACGGTGGAAGTGGCCTAGGCCTTTTCATCTCACGGCAATTGACAGAGCTCCAGGGAGGGGAAATCGGAGTCGCGTCTGAAGCGGGCGTGGGAAGCACATTCGCATTCTATGTAAAGGCTCGAAGAGTAGAAACCCACGAAAGTCTACCCAAAACGGTGAGAAATTCAAAGCTACAGGCCGCTTCACGCGTTGCTACAAATCTCACGCAGATGGTCCGAGACGATGGATCTGCTGCAAAGTTGTTACATCGCTCGCAATCTGCACCCCACGGGTTATCCTCTGCCAATCCTCCAGCCGCAAGTCTACCACGCCCAGATTTTAGCAACTGGCATGTCCTCATCGTCGAAGACAATCTCGTGAACCAACGTATCCTTGCCCAGCAAATTCGCAAACTGGGTTGCCAAATCCACGTTGCGAACCATGGCGGTGAAGCCCTAGATTTGATCCGCTCAACGAAATATTACCAAGGACAAGAAGTCATTGGTAAGGAATTATCAATTATTCTTATGGATTTGGAAATGCCAGTGATGGATGGGTTGACGTGCGTAAGAAAGATTAGGGCAATGGAGGTAGAGGGCTTGGTGAATAAACATGTGCCGATTATTGCTGTTACGGCTAATGCTAGGGGGGAACAGATTGCTGCGGCGAAGGATTCGGGGATGGTGTGCTCCTCTTTCACAAGTTCTTGGAGTCCTAGGCGTGCTAACATAAATTAGGACGATGTTATGCCCAAACCTTTTCGAATACAGCAACTAGTACCGAAGATCGAGGCGTTATTGCTAAAACAAGCAGAGGTGCTGTAATTACTTGCATGAGGGACAGGTCTGTATATATACGTTATGGGACATGCGGGTACGTTGATGATTGATGGTGCGGGTTGCTTTGGTTAAATGCACGAGACACGATACCCATTTGTTCTTTGGAAAGGGAAAAGAAAAGGAGTTGGCGGATGATGGCGAGATGACCTTATTAGAGGTAGCGTATCCTAAGTTCAAACATTTTACTCACGTGGGATTCTGGGACGACCTCATATAACTGAATGTAATATTTTTGAAAGACCCCTTGGTGGACGTGATATCAGGCCAAGGATGCAAACCCTCCGAAGCCGAAAAAGAACAAAGAAGCAGCTGCAGCAGTGCAATGGTACTTATACCCCACTAAGAAGCGCAAAAATGGTATATTCAACCCCTATAAATTGATTGACAGTCGCTTTCCTGTAATGTTATATGCAGCTTGCAGCCCAATCTCCATTATAAAATAGAGTCAACATCTTAAAGATTATAATTGTCGGAGCAGACCCCCTCCTACAATCCGGGACGAGAAGTGGCCCTGACTTTTAGGTAAGGTATGTATGGGGGAAGCTTGATGCTAAGCTTCGCATCTCTGTTGGTTGGTGCTGGTGGTGAACTTGCTTTAGTAAGAGCGTCGACTTATTTAAAGGAGAGAAGGCCGGCCCGTCGTTTAAATCAGGGGCTCAGGGGCTCAGGGTCAGGGGCCAAATTACGGTGGGCGAGTCAGCCAAAAGAGCTGCATTAGCGTCTCGGTGTTGATCGCTGGAAATTTTTTGTTGCCTCCTTTCACGATACGATACGGTACAGTACACGCGATCAATTCTTCAGCACTGTACTGTTGTACCAATAATACCTTCCTTTGCAATTCATTGTACCTTTTTTAATTCATCTTTTGCCGCTGTTTGTTTTCCCTTCCTACTTTAAAATTTTCTTGTACAGTACCCAAATATGCTTGTTCGAGCCGCAAGCCGGAAAGCCCGCCCTTCAGCAGCAAGAGCTCAATCCTCACTCGAGCAGCTATACCTTCCGTGGTTATGCCCAACACAAAACCCAAGCCAGCCAGATCGACGGCGACGCTGGGCTACCTTTGATTCTGCCTCGCAAGGCCCTGCGATAAGGAGAAGGAGGAATTCAAACGATGCCCCTCATATACAACCACGACGGTCGATGGCCACTGTGCTCGGAAGCATGGCGATGGATGATATCCCCTTCGAGAGCTTCAATGTTCCTCCCCGGCCTGGCCCGAATTATGTTGGTCTGAGGTCAGGTTCGTCAAGGACAGATCCTCTGGATCTTTTAGATGCGTATGAAGGTATCGAGGGATCTCAACAGAGGATACGGACGACGGGCAAGGTGGGAGTCGGAGGCGAAATCTCAGAAATACTATCAGTGTTCTATGCTTGCCTTCAGGTCGGGAAGATTGAGCGTGCTGGTGTCATTCTTCGACGATTGATGCTAAAAGTCGACGCCGATGTGGACGAAATAGTTATGCTACATAATCAATACCTCAGAGCTTCGGTCGAGCAAATCATAGTATCACCCAGCGAGTCAGCGAGGCAGTCGATTCACAAGTGGTTTGAACTCGAAATAAGGCTCAAAGGAATTCTACACGACGCCGAAATGATCGCATACATGTTGAAAGCATCACTCCAGTCGCCAGATGAAGCACAAGGCGGGAATCGAAAACGCCTTGTTCGCCGTTATATGGGCATGGTGGAGGGCGAGGCTGGTCTGGAGGTGCTGGGCCTCAACGTCCTTACTGCCGAAGAAATGAATCAAATCAATCACATCTGCCCGACCTACAACCTGGCCGATAATCTGGATCTTGAGGATACATTTGAGGACGACATCTACGAAGGTGACCATCCTATACAAGAACCACCTAAGGTGGCTGAGATTGTGCCAGAAGTTCGTCCAGTAGGCCAAAAGGGTCTTGGCTTGAAAGCTCTCAAGAAATCACTATCCCTGTTCTCAAATACGCCAGGTGCTGGTTTGGATATGTCTAACAAGACCCCTGAAGAAAAACGACAAATCCAGGCTCAACTAGAAGAAGACGCTGTGAGCTCTGCAATCGAACGATGGAGAGATGAGAGTGTTGCTCTCAAGAAGATGGGGTTAGATTCCACACTTCAAACAAAGTCGTTGGGAGCACGGATGTGGAAATGGCAGGAGGCTTTTGAACAATATCTGAAAGATGAAATCGCCAAGGTCGACGAAGCGGAACTGAAGGAGACGAAAACCGCGGAGGATTTGGAACGATGTCTGTACGGACCATTTCTGCGCATACTCTCCCCGGAAAAAATAGCTGCCGTAACGATTTTGACAACCATGAGTACATTGGGTGCTAACGGGGCGGATAAAGGACTAATGCTCTCTCATTCCATTCTGTTAATCGCCAACAGTGTAGAAGATGAGAGCATATTTGAAGCATTACAACAAAGCAACAAAAGGGGAGTATGGTCCAAAAGCTCACCCCAAAAACTTGAACTAGACAATTTGAAGAAAATGGTGCGAAGTCGAGGGGCAGGATCCGCGGCCAAATTAGTAGACAGGGTAAAAATGGACAACGAATCTACACCTTTCGTCTGGAAACAATGGCCTACGTCGATGAAAGCGAAAATTGGGGCTTTTTTGATGCATGCTCTTGTCGAGGTAGCGAAGGTCCCCGTCGCTTTGGAACATGCGGAAACCAAGCAGATCATGACGCAGTTACAACCCGCTCTTTCTCACACATTTAAATTCAAAATGGGTAAAAAGTATGGCGTTGTAATCGCCAACAAGAACCTTGTCCAGTCGTTGAAGAGGGAACCGGTCCACAGTCTGTTGGCAAAACACCTTCCGATGTTGGTCGAGCCGGAACCATGGACTTTGTTCAACAAAGGCGGATTCATTGTCCATCCATCCAAACTGATACGAGTCAAGCTGGGCGATAGGGATCAAAGATACTACGCGGAAGCCGCAATTGGGCATGGAGATTTGACCGACCTGTGCAAAGGTCTGGATGTGCTTGGAAAGACGGAATGGAACATCAACCAACCAGTATTCGAGGTCATGCTAGAGGCCTGGAATAGTGGAGATGCTGTAGGGAATATTGCTCCTGAATCCCCAAAGCTGGTTATACCACCGGAACCGGAGGCAACACGGGACCCTTTGGAGCGACGCCGGTGGATAAGAGAGGTGAAGGGTGTAGAGAATCAGCGCACTGGTCTACACTCAGTACGTTGTTTCCAGAATTTTCAGTTGGAAATTGCGCGAGCACTGAGGAACGAGTCGTTCTACTTCCCCCACAACATGGATTTTCGAGGACGAGCCTATCCAATACCTCCGTACCTCAACCATATGGGAGCGGATCATTGCAGAGGTCTTCTCAAATTCGGGAAGGGCAAGGAACTTGGCGTGGCTGGTCTCAAATGGCTCAAAATACATCTTGCCAATGTCTTCGGATTTGATAAAGCAAGTCTCACGGAACGTGAAGAGTTCTCTAATACACACAAGAACGACATATATGATTCTGCGACGAACCCTTTGAAAGGTGCCCGATGGTGGCTCAAGGCCGAAGACCCATGGCAATGTCTAGCGGCGTGTATTGAGCTCAGGAATGCACTCGAGTCACCCGATCCAACTCGATTCATATCGAAACTGCCAGTACATCAGGATGGCACCTGCAATGGCTTGCAACATTATGCAGCGCTGGGCGGAGATGTATGGGGTGCGAAGCAAGTCAATCTGGAACCAGGAGATCGTCCTGCGGATGTCTACACAGCAGTAGCGAACCTGGTAAAAGAAGCCATAGCCGAAGACAAAGAGAAGAATGACCCTTTCGCACTCGTACTGGACGGCAAGATTACTCGCAAGACGGTCAAGCAAACTGTCATGACAAATGTCTATGGAGTCACTTGGGTTGGCGCAAGAGACCAGGTGAAGAAACAACTTTTAGCTGCCCATCACGATCTGCCAAATGGCACGGAGGTCAATGCTCTAAGTTTGGCATCATACGTTGCACAAAAGATTTTCACCGCCCTTTCCACTATGTTCCGAGGTGCTCACGACATTCAGTACTGGTTCGGCGCATGCGCAAGTCGGGTGTCAACATGCCTGACGCCGGAGCAAATTGATCGTGTTGAAGGAGAGTTACCAGCGATGGCCCTCAAAAAGGGCAGCGTCAAAACTGGTGCTCGTGGTTTCAACCCGGATGAAGCGCTTCAATTCAAATCCACCGTTATATGGACGACACCACTCCATATGCCAGTTGTACAGCCATATCGAACGTCCAAATCTCGTTCAATTCCTACGACGATGCAGACCGTAGCTCTCCAGGAACCCCATCGATCACATGCAGTCAGTAAACGAAAGCAGCTCCAGGCCTTCCCGCCCAACTTTATTCATTCTCTGGATGCGACACACATGCTGCTGTCTGCAATAAAATGTGATGAGCTTGGTCTGACATTCGCAGCGGTACATGATTCGTTTTGGACCCACGCTTCAGATATCGGCACAATGAACGGTGTCCTTAGAGACGCTTTCATCAAAATTCACTCTGAAGATGTCATTGGACGTCTGGCTGCCGAATTCAATGCCAGGTATAAAGGTTGCATCTACCTTACCAACCTTGATCCAAAATCTCAAGCAGCTAAGCAGATAACCCAATGGCGCAAACAACAAAAAACCACCAATGTAAAAGTACCCCAAGTCAAACGGGCGCCAAAACTCGACGAGCTAATTTTGGAACGCAAACGATTGAGGCTCCTCGACTCATCTGATCCTTTAGAGGTTGAAGAAGGAAAGCAAATGGTTACTCCCGGAAGCATTTTTGAACAATTCTCGTCTGAAGACGACCTGGCCACCGATGAGGAATTGAAGGATATAGGACTAGGAGAGATTCCAGCAAGTGAGCTCAAGGCGGCCACGAAAACTGTTGCGGCGGCCACCACTGGCTTGGATGCTTCGTCGAACGAAGATAGTGATATGGCCAACCTTGAATCGGACAATGGCTTAAGCGATGATATGGATGCTTCATCGAATGAGGATGCTCATGCTGATGCTGATGAGGGTGGAGAAGCGAGCGAAGAATCAGAAGAATCAGAAGAAACCATGGGGACATTTGAGAAGCATCTCAATAAAAAAGAATCCCGGAAACCTGGCTTCCCTGTCTGGCTTCCCCTTACTTTCCCTCGGGTGCCCAAAAAGGTATGTTCTCCCCTCGAATAATTACGTCTCCTGGATATTAATCGTTGTGATATAGGGAGACTTTGATGTTTCGCGACTCAAAGAAAGTCAATACTTCTTCTCGTAAAAACACCTTGTACCATACCATACCATACAAATAGGGCTCTCGGAGCCGTGTTCCGTGCGACGGAAGAGCGTTGCGGGGTGTGTGTGTTTCCGTGACACTGCATATAGCGAGGGGACACGTGCATTTCAAGGGCGTTTGGGATTTTCAACTTGCTTCTCTCTGTTTGCATAGTGGTAATTGGCGTCTGGGGGTCGGTTGGGCTGTAGATTAGAGTAGAAGTAGCATGCATTCATCTCCCCCTTGTGATGCGTCACGGGCGAGCAGCCGGTTGTACCACACAGTCATGGGGTTACGCAAAATGTTAATATATGAGATGAGAGGCCTGCGTTATTTACATAGATAGGTATGCAGCGCTCTCTTACCTTTAAAAATGTACTACCATATAATCTATATCCATGTGTGCAAGTGCTTTGTCTCGAATCATCCTAGGTTGATTAAAAGACCATAGGTATATATATGCCTGTCAACACTGCAAAGCTCGAGGGGGCGAGCCGAATCCGGCCCCCTTCCCGTTGTAGGGCAAGCAATTCTCCTGTCGAGTTATCAGGTAAATGTTTGTTACTGTTATCGACGGTATGGTTAGGAGTGCGGGTGATGGCGTAGACATGGTGGGTTAACACGATATGAGCAGAGACAATATCTCAACTTATATGCTTGGGAATCTCTTTTCACATTCTGAATATAAGTACTATACATCGCATCGCACCCGCCTCAATGATACCCATTAGTACCACCAACCTCCATCAAACTAGTCAACTCCTCCTTCCTCGCCCGATACAGATCCTGGGCCACTCTTTCCCTCTTACTCACAAACCCAACCTCCTCCCTCAGTCCTTCCAGACGACGCTTGATCGCAGCTTCCTCACTAATCTGCAGCGTTCTGAAGCTATCCAGACTATAAGTAGCCTTGCTCAGAGCCTCTGCAGCCTCCACAATCTTGCCTCGGAATACTTTAGCTCTCTGCTGGTATCCGCCCAAGTGCAAGGCCAGCTTCTTCTCGGCTTTGTTACCTGCGGTTGCGGTTTCGACGATGGAGCTTTGTACGTCTTCAAAAGCTTCGCTGAGCATTTGCTGCTCATCGATTTCGTCATCGTCATAGCCACTGAGGCCTGGCAGGAGAGATGAGGATTGTGCTTGGGCCCAGGCTGCTCTAAAAATTTCAGAGCCTTGTTCGGCTATATCTTGGGGTACTTCTTTGGTGATTTGCAGGCGTGCTTGGGCGAGGGCGTCATCATCGAAAGAGTCGAGGACTTTGGGCGTGCCTCGGACTTTGGCGCCTGGGATGGGATATCTGAGAGCGTCGTTGGCTACTAGGAGTGCTACTTCTCGCTCAATGGCTCCGATCACCGGATCTGAAATGTCTGATGCACTTTTGATAATTGCATCAATGTCAACCGTCGAGGCTCGTGGGAGGCCCTTTTGCATGACTTGAGTTCTCCTATTGAACTCAATTTTCTCTTGAGCTTCTCGAATCTGACGGTTCCTCTCATCTCGGATCTCAGCATCCTCTTCTGAAAGTTCTTCCACAGCCATAGACTCCTGTTGTTCTTCTGGAAGCTCTAAATCCCACTCCGTTTCCTTGGGTTTTGGCAGTGACGCAAGACCCTGCTTGACTCTGTGTTTCATTGCCATTTCTGCCAATTTGACGTCTTTAGGGGTACTACCAACAAGCTGCATCTCTCCATTTGCGTTCAACGCGAAGCTATCACGTGGCGTGCGCATTGGTGTTGCACCTGGTAACGCTGGAGGGCCCATTGGGGTAGCGCCCACTCCATTCGTTTGACGAAAAGGAGTTGCCATAGGATTAGGGGTTTCCATCTGATGCTTCCTTGGGGTTACACTATCAAAACCTGTGCTGCCAACTCCCTCATGTAAAGGCGTATTTTCACCCCCCAGAAGTGATGACTGCGTCTCTGTGAGAGCCCTAATATTCCGGATTTCATTCGCGATATGATCCTCCTGCGCTGGGGCTTTTGGTGTTCGAATGGGTGCGCCGCTGTTGATAGTTGAGTATGTGTTGACAAGACCCCTCGTTGCGTCATTCTCGCTGGATCTTGCCATGATGTTGGCTCTTTCCCCAATCATTCCCATCTTGACGATTTCTTCCAATTCGCCCTCCCCGACTTGTGGTGTTGGCAAGACCAGAGCTCTCCTCTTGCTGCTCTGCTCAGCCTCCCGAATCTTCTGCATCTGACCCGCCTTCATAGCTGCAGTGTAAGACGCCGACGGAGCCTCTTTCTCCCCCTTTCTCTTCTTTCGATCTGGGTCTTCGTCATGGTCTCCTTTCCGCTTATTTGCAAGTTGTTGCTTCCGAGGATCGAATGCTTGTCGCTCCTTTTCATTCAGACCAGATTCCTCTTCCGTATCGTAGAAACCTGGTGCGGCGCCCTTCTCGAAAGGAATATCGGCGTTGTAGTCCATCTGACCCTTCTTTCGGTTCACCACCTTGATGTTGATACCGGCATTTTTAAGCTCACGACGCTTCTGTAAAACAGCCAGCCTTCTAGACTCCTCAAGCTGACGCTCACGAGCCTTCCGCTTCGCCTTTTTTCCTTGCGTATTTGCCAAACGAGCACGAGCCTCGCTCAGCATCTCCTTCTCGTCCTCATCCAGGTCGATTGTATCAGGACGCGCAGGTTTCGATTCCGGATCGGGGTCAACCTCTCCAGGTCGTAACCGTCGCACATCATCTGCACTCGGCGCTTTTGTTTCCCCTCCATCAGGACCCCCCAAGCCCAGCTCTCCAGCTTCCTTCTGCTCAGCTTCGTCAAGCAGCTTCTGGTATCGTTCCAAGCACTGGGTAGCAGTCCTACCAACGAGCGGGGCGATAGTGCGCCATTGCGTGGGCATCAGTTTTGCGAGATGTAGCAGCTTTTCATCCTCTTCCTTGCTCCATTCGATCTTTCGGATACCGGGGTCGAGCCATTCGCTCCATCGCGCCTTGCATTGCTTTGGTGTTTTTCGCGCGAGCAGAGATGATACTCGTGCCCACTGGTTTAGACCATACTTTGAGACCGAGGCCTTTAGAATCTCATCCTCGATATTTGTCCAGACACCTCCTTTGACGACAGGCATGGCTGCGATGGTTTTGGCGTTGATGTTGTCGGCTTGAGATTTTCCAAAATACAGGCTCATCTCAAGTCACGAAAACAATTAGGTTTAGCGGCCGCAGTCCAATCACGTGACGTATCACGTGACCATATAGCTTCCAGGAGGAATAGTTTTTCAGGATGGTCCGATACTTTTCAGTTTGGCTTGCAAATCACTAGAAATCATCAAGTATATTTGTAGGCTGTGCTATCATCATAATGTTGTGAAGTTGATTGCATTATCTATCCTGTGTATATTCATTTGCTTGTCCCTTCGCAAGCAATGCTAGCTATTCATTTACAACACCAGCCTCCCTAAATTAATTTCTGTCATCTAGTCATTATTTCGTGTATCCATCATCTCTTGTCGCATCAATTGTCATGACCGTCCCAGCCAGAATCCCCGCCCCTATAATGCCACCATCATGACACGGCGTCAACAACACCCTCGGCACCTTTGTCTTCGAAGGGCCGAACTCCGTGTTCATGATATCGTCGAGGAACTGCTGGCAATCCTGTAAATAGTCTTGGAAATGCATGATGCATCCACCGGTATATCCAACCATCAGCTCTTCGATGGCTGGTTTCTCAATAAGAGCATGAAAGGATTGTCCATTAGCGATAGGAGACGGTGACGGCAGAGCCGAGAGCTGTATCTCGTCCGCGCAACCCAATAATGCAATGACAGCCGCAGCTGTCATGCCTGCTGCACGTCTCTGGATCGCTTTGCTAATCTTGAAAACTATATCTGCAGTTTCATACGTCCAGTGCCATGCATTCGGTCCATTAGCAGGGGGTAGTTCGGTTTCTATTTGTTTGAGAATTGATGGTTCGCTGGAACTTAGGTGCGGACCAAGATTTCCGAAGAATGTGGTCGTAAGGCCGTGTCGTTGAAGGAGTTTCGTAGGGAGGGATGTAGCGGGTATTTGGAGTTCATTCACAAAGTAATCGAGGACAATGAGACGACCTAATTCTCCAAGGTATCGGCCGGAGGTCATATACTCAAAGGGTTGGAAACCAGGAGCTTCGCCTTGTGCATCAAGGATTGTATCCCAGCGGGTAATGAACTTGAGCTCATGAAGAGGAGGCGCTGCGCCATTTATCGTCCATTCGGTATTCACAGTGATCTTCAAATCCGGCGAGTCCTCGCTGTCATCAAGGACTTTGACTTGTGCTGGTCTCTTGCTTGGATGTAATTTGCTGATTGCGAGTGGAATCGTAGCATTACAGCCTGTTCCAACAATGAGACCCATAGCGGCCTTCCGCTTTGGGTCGCTTCGTAGCTGGTAAGCAAAGGAGACGAGGGTTGCGACTGAGTCGTTTACTATTGCGGTGATTTTGATGGGTGGTAAAGAGGGATCTCGCGCCGATTCATAGCCTTCTAGGAGAAGCTTCCCTAAATCGAGATTTGAGGTTATAGCAAAGCCTTTACCCATGGACATGAGTGTAGCTTCTGATAACGTATGTTGTCTATGATGAATCAGTATATCTCGAGATTTTCAGAAAGGGAAGGCCCAACATCATGGGAAATGAGAAGGTAACTCCCAGTGGAAGTGCTTCTCGCTTCTCTGGACCCCACTCCCGAATCCCATCTTGCACAACTTCTGCTATACACTTACCAATCCATTGAAACAGATCTTGTGCTTTGTTGTTCTTCAGCTGCTCTCCAATAGGCCAAGCTTTCTCTAGATATCTCTTGGCACGTGACCTATGTTGAGAATCACCATGACCAACTAAGTCTCCGTTCAGTTCTGCTTGTGCTTCATTATGAGAGCCCAAGAGCTCTATAAAGCCAACCCTAAGATTGGTGCCTCCTCTGGTAGATGTTAGGGTGAATAATGGCTAAAGGCGCGTAACTATACTCACATATCGATAGCGAGATATCTATTGGCTCTGTTAGAAAGAGTCGCTCTGAAATGAATAAAAGAAAAAGAAGAGCCAAGTCCTTAGGGGTCTGTATAGCTTACCTGCCCTGCCCATCGTTTTCCGGCCTTAGAACTGTATCCGAAATCGGAGTCGAGAGAAACTGATTCTGTGACTCTCTAGCAAGTTGTGTAAAGGTGTAACAGAGACTCGTTGCAAGGCTGTGGACTTTGGAGATATCAACAGCGAGGGGAGACAAGAACTCATCCAGAGACTGTCTTGTCGTAGCCATTTTCATAAAAAGAGGCAGATAATTCCTGCATAACCGTTGGTGGAGATAAGAAGTGAAGAAACAAACTTGGGTGACTTGGCTTGGGAGTAGTTTGGGAGTCTAGGTATCGCGTTGCTCAGCCTCGAATGTGCACAAGGCTTGCTTAGCCTATAATGGCCTAGCGGGGGCTGTCCTGTGTCACTTCCATTTGTTGGGGTGCAGAAAGTGTGGATTTTTAAGGCATGAAATGATGCCGAGCGGAACAGTGAAAAGTGGCGGCGGAAAGTGAGACCGAGCGTGAGCTCGCTCCCTTTGTCTCCATGTGGAAACGGTTCAACCTTCCTTCCTACAGTACCTAACAATAGCAACCTTGTTATTCTACAAATACTTCACTATGGGTTCTCCCGCAGATACAAAAACGTCCAACATGCCCCGAAACCATCGAGTGACATGGATCTCTGGGTTCCTCACCATCTTCGCCCTCTACCTTCTGTTCTCTCCCCACCCCAATATACCATTACCGTACCGGCCATGTAGGAATCACGGTATGCCACTCGGAGAGGTTGCACATATTGAGGACGCGGCAATGGACAGGCCTCTTGTCCCTCTGGAAGCTCATATTATGAGCAAATGCCCAGATGCAAAGGTGGGTTACATGATACTTTTAGGATGTTTACAACAGCTAACTATTATCTCAGGACTGCCTCCAGAAGCTCATTCTTCCTGCAATGATGAAAGTAGTTGATAAAGTTAACTTTACACTTTCCTATATCGGAACGTAAGTTTGCCCTCTTTAGTTGACTTCCTTCCCTTGCACTACAGTCAACTGACAGCGCATTCCCAGACCCACCGCAAACGACGGCGTAGACTGCCTCCACGGTCCCGAAGAATGCCTGGGCAATATCATCGAACTCTGCGCCTCCTCCCTCTACTCCGACCCAAAAATATACCTAGGCTTCACCATGTGCCTAACAAAGGACTACGAAGACATCCCCCAGAAATCGCTCCTCGAAGACTGCGCGCTAGAACACGGTATCGATTTCGAGAAACTGAACGAATGCGCGACCCGCGATGACGGAGGCTTCGGCATGGGAATGCTGCGCGACAGCGTTCGTCACAGCACAGATGCGGGAGTAACGAAATCTTGCACCGTGAGGTTGGACGAGAAGATATACTGCGTTCGAGATGGTGGGCAATGGACAGACTGTCCCAAAGGCCCAGGGGTAAACGATCTCGTCATTGCAGTTCAGAAACTGTACGACTCGCCTTCTTAAGAGGTTCAAAAATACCAGTCCACAACTCACTCGCCTCTCCCACCGTATAACACATATCCAAACTCTCCATCCCCGCTTTCTCATCCCCCTCCATAGCCTCCAGCGTCGCAATGATACTCTCTAGCCCTATCGCTTTGCCCGTTGCTTGTGAGGCGCCCGCTTCGAACGCTACATGTACGACGTGGATGTGGAAATGATAGTACGTCGGCTGGTAATGCACATACAGCTTCAACTGATCCTCCTCGACCCCACCATAACACCCCACCGCAGCACCCACCAACCTCCCCCGCATCAGCTTCAACCACCCCACATGCCTCTTCCGCAAATCCCTCAAGCTCCAAATATCCCTCCTCTCCACCAACCCCAGTAAATGCAAACTATTCATCGTCTTGCGATCCCAATTCAAATCGGGCAGTAACAAGAACCCTTCCTCGTTGGGTGTTTCTTGCAACGGAGTCCGGAATATCACATCCTCGACTTCGGTTTTTCCTTCTATGATATTATACACCCAATTCAAGCGGCCCCCCTCGCGTTTCCCCTCCATATACGGCCTCACCCTCTCCCTATATATCTGCGCCGTCTCCGTAACCATACGTACGCCTTGCGGCGAGTACTTCGCGATGTGTTGTGCAGTACAAGGGTATATCAAGTTGATTTTCAGATCTGACAATTCCCCATCGTCTGAAGATGATGGAGAGGAGGCGAGGTACCAAAAGTAGACGTCGTTTGCGCCGAGGTTTTGGAGGGTGCTGAGGGTGTGAGGGAGGCTGCTTAGATAGGGGGTGCTGGTGGGGAAGGGGGCGCGCTCGAGGATTAGGAGGGCGGGGTTGGTGTGCAGTGTGCCGTGGAGGATTATGCGGCGGCCTGCTTGGTCTGGAGTTGGGAGGTGTTAATTTTTGTTTTGGGGAGAGGAGAGGAGAGGAGAGGGGAGGAGAGGATGAGAAAATGTATCTACCTTGGTTTAGGATGCGTTCGAATTTGAAGGCTGGGATGAGGGAGTGGGGGTCGGGAGGAGTTGTTTCATCGCCCATTTTTGTTGCTTGGAAAATTTTCAGAAGGGGATTGGGAGATTCGAAAGGTTGGTTTGCTGGTTGTGGTGCGGTTAATTGAAGTGGTTAATTGAGGTGAAAAGTATGGTTTTGGAATGAAAGAAAAGAAAACAAAACGGAGCTTCAGCCTTCTCGCCAGGCGGTGAAAAGAAGCAGGGCAGGTAAACGCGGGGTCAGGTTTTGTATGTGAGGGTGGGGGTGGGGTTGTGTCACCTACGGAATACGCTCTCAACATAAGAGAGATAGATACATAAAGTTATAAAATGTACAGCACAAGAAATTATCTTGAATGTTCATTTCTGATTCTATTAAATTGTTGTCTTTTAGTTAAGGGACATGAAAAAAATAGGTATTTTCCAATACCATGCTTTTGCAACCAACGCTATGCCAAGCCACGCTATGCCAAGTCACGCTACGCTATGCTAATGCAACCCAAGCCAAGCCAATGATGCATTAAATCAAATCCGCTCTTCATCATTCAACTATCATCGTCTCATGAACCCGCCGCAAACGTTGACTTCTTCCTAAGCTTCTCTCCATATAACCACAGCAAGATAGGAGCCGGCCATCCAAGCCCAATCGCTACAAAGGCGAGCAAGCTATTGCCCCAGCCATAATGAAGAGATTTATACATATACGGCGCAAAGAGAGGGAAGCCAAACCCAGCCAGACTTCGCAACACAGTCGCGGCCCCGATTGCAGACGCTGCATACAGAGTATATGCATCAACTATATACGTCTGAATGCACTGAAACCCAGTGATGACTCCAGCAGCTAAAATGGCCGCTCCGATGTTGGGAACTATCCAATGCGTATGTGCTTGTGCGCTCCATCCGTACCAGAAGAGCCCAATGGGAACAAGTAGCGCGCCGGGAACCATGAGGGGGACTCGAAACTCCGGCTTTCCTACACCGTTATTCCGCTTCTTGAGCGCGCGGTATATTCTATCTTGCAACGGGGCGCAGACTTGAGTTCCAATGAAGAAGCCTGTACCAAGGGAGATGTAGTTGAGACCTCCGATGCCGATACTTTCGTGGTACTCATCTTCCCATAGCCCTGGAAATGTCGCAAGAACTAGGTACATAAGCCCGTAGAGATAGGCCATGTAGACCGCAAGAACTTGGACAATAACTTGCGTTCCGAGGAGCTTGAAGGGACGGCGGAAGGAGATTGAAAGAGTCTTCATGACGGTGCGGTCTGGACGGTCATACTCGGTGTGTAGAGCTTCGTTGCCGGTTTCTTTAATAAGGGCTTTCTTTTTGCGCTGCAAAAGAACGGGTGGGTATGTTTCTTGCAGAAAGAATAGTCCTACGATCTGAATAACTCCATCCGCAATGGTAGTAGCGTAAAACACCCACCTCCAGCTGGTATTCTCCGTGATGAAGCCGCCCGCAATTGGTCCAACGGCTGGACCTAGCAATGGTGCCAAGCTGTCTCTATTTAGCATGACTAGAGCTGGATCTGGATCTTGTGGGGTTTACCTGTAGATGCTGACTGCTTTTCCACGCTGGTCTGCCGTGAAGAGATCACCGAGCACTCCTCCACCAATGGCGAGTGGAGCACTTCCACCTAACCCAGCCAAAAAACGGAAAGCGATCTCTTGCCCCTTTGTCTGCGCAAGCCCACATCCAAGATTAAAGAATAGGTAAAACAGATTGGCACCTTGCAAAACAATAGTCCTCCCATACATCTCTGATAGTGGTCCCAGGAAGAGAGGGCCAATAGCATAAGCCAGGATGAAGATGGATAATATCAAGGACTGTTCGACTTCATTGGTAATATTGAACTCCCGTGAAATAGCTCCCAGCGCGGGTGCCACCATCGAGGACGATACGGGGGTGATGAACGTGAAAGACGAGATGACTAGAGTTGCAGCCCATTTGCGCCCATTTGACCAATTCTTTGGATTTTTTGGATCATCAGGGCCTTCCCATTCCACCAGATTCGAATCTCTTAGACTCCTCCGACTCCTTGACGATTTCTCTTTCTGCAATTTGGGCGCCGCCTCAATATCTCTCTGGTTCTCAATTCCATCTCGTACTTCTGGCTCAATGTCACCGCTTGATTTTTGCTTAAAGCCTCCTGCGGACTCGTCCTTCTCATCGGGTACATCAGTATCATCGGTACTTTCTTCGTCGGCCCGGTCATGGTTATGATCGTGGTACCCGTGACCATGTTGCCCCGCGTGGTCATCGAGGTGGGTTCCGATCCGAGCGAGTGCTGGCGAATGTGGTCTGGACGTGGTGCCGGACGTATTCCTTCTCGACCGCGATGGTTCTTCGGAATCCGCCATGATTGGATGGCGTTGTGGTAGGAGTAACACAGTAGTCTAGGTTTGGTAGTCAAGGTAATGGCGCATCTATGCCTTCAAAGTCACTTCTTGCTGGCAGCTTGCCACACGTATCTAAAGCCTTTTACATAGAGAGGATGCGTGCAGCCTTTATAAAATGTACAAGGAAGATTCATACGCATCAAGCACTAACGGGACGGGGGAGGGGAATGCGAATGGAGATTACGGGAATAGCAGTAGCATAGAAGTTACAGATACCGACTACCGGTCATCCAGTCATAAAGCTTGTTTTAACCGACAACTCGTAATGAATGCATTACGGAGTACGCAGTCGGGAAAGGTGGTACGGTACCTATAGGTACCTGAGGTATGTACGAGTACGAAGGTCGGTCTGCCTACGTTTTCTCCAAATTGTTGGGGGATGGGGAGCTTCAAAAAGTCCTAATCGTAGATGGACGATTACCGTATGACATGCCGATTAGCCGTTGCGGACCCGCCTAGCCTAATACGGTAATCACGGGAGCACGGGACGTGGCGATATCTGATTAACTCCTGACCCTAACTTGAACAACTGATTATTGAGAAGACTTCGTACAGTACCATTAGGGCAGCAGCCAAATTCGGTCCCGAGTCCTTACCGGTGTTATGCTAACGGAAAGTAAGTTGAGCGAGCCAGTAAGAGACACGTCGATAGTAAGTGAATGGGTGTTAAGAGACAAAACTCACTCCTTCAATACCTCGGTTGACTAGGTTGACTATGTTGACTGGGTTGATCAGACACATATGCGAATAGCCCGTTTCTCTTCTGAGATTGTTGCAAAGACATGTAATAATATATACCTACTCCTCGTGAAACTCATATGTAGGGCTGGCAATGTCTTGCCTCTTCGAGACTATCGGGAAAGGCTATTATTTTAACTCGTCAAAAGAAGAAGACAAAGCTAGTAAGGAAGAGAGATGGGTTTTGTGATCTTTATGACTTGCTTGAGAGTTACTCGACCTTGCGAAGGACTATGTGGATTCGAAAGAAGAAGAAGAAGATGGCTTGGGGTTCAAGAGTTGAAGGAAAGACTGACTGTTCGTAGTTGCCTCGACTTTCTTGGCGTTGTCTATAGAGGGATTAAAAGCAAATATCTGGGGGCTTAGATCTCCAAAAGGTCTTTTGGATAGAATCTTGATAATAGGAAGTGTAAAAGCATAGAGTTAAAACTACGGAATTATAAAATAATTAAAATATACTGAGGTAAGCATTCAACCAGTTATTGCTCAAGAAGCTCCTTGAAGCTAAAGAATACAAGTTCTAGATCCTCTTGTGCTTATCCCGCTATTATCACGATGCAGCTGTGCGCTCCAATCATCAGCACCCATTAGAAAGCCAGGCCAGGCCTCTTAGAATCCTTATCAGTACCGCCAGAAGGGGATTTGTATTTGCTTTCCAACGCATGAGATCATTATTCAGATTCGTATCCGCAATCTGCACGTCTGACTGACCTTTTGTCAGCTTTTCCTTAACATCTAGGTGGAGATAATCTTTAATGTTCTACCCGTTCTTCAGATCTCCAGGAAAGTTTTATGAGCCGCATATACCTCGTACCTCCCATGTGATATCCAACAATAATAACGCGTGAAATCCCACAATATCAAAAAGTCGAACGCAGAGAATTGGGAGCGGGGCGGGGTTCTTGTTGATGAACCTGGTCAGAGCGCAAAATCTTGAACTCGTCCCGCATCACTGTGCCCCACCATATGGCAGACATCAAAGATGAGGAGCAGAGACATATGCAAGGGGGAGAAGTTGACGGGGAATCGAGTATGGATATGAACAATAGCAACGAGCTACCAGCGAAGAAGAAATCGAGGAGCAGCAGAGAGGCAGCCGCCATCAAGAGACGTTGTGTTAGCACTGCCTGCATTGCATGTAGGAGGAGGAAGTCGAAATGCGACGGAAACACACCGAGTTGTGCTGCCTGCTCCAGTGTCTATAGAACTGGTGAGTCTTGCACCAGCAGAACAATCCCCAATGACTCAAGCTAATGCCTATCTTCTCAGAATGCGTGTACGACCCAAATAGCGATCATAGACGGAAAGGCGTATACAAAGAGAAGATCGACAGCTTGAAGACTCGGAACTCGACGCTGCAGACGCTGGTCCAAGCAATATTGAATGCGGCTGAGGATGACGTTCCGGCTCTTATAAAGCAGATCCGTACATGTGAAAGCCTTGACGATGTCGCGGATAACATATTACGGCAGGAGCAAGGCCTCGAAGGAGAAGAGGAAGGATTTGATGATAACCCTGCATATACGACTGCAAATCTCCCTACCTTTGAGACCGAACTCTCAGGGAAAATGGGAGAGTTGAGGCTTGAAAACGGATCCGTCCGTTTCCTCGGTGGGACATCGAATTTGATATATCTAGACCCAACGAACGACGAAGAATTTACTGGATCGGACGTCTACCAGCAACAGGAAGATCCGTTGACAAGTTGGACCAGAGTGACTATGGATACAGAAGTCATTGTACATTTAATTAACATGTATTTCACCTGGCATTATCCTTACTTTACGACATTATCAAAGAGTCTTTTCTATAGAGATTTCCTCTTAGGGAAGCCAAATGGACCTCCTAAGCGGACGGCATACTGTTCAAGCCTTCTGGTCAATGCCATGCTGGCTCTAGGATGCCATTTCACCAATTCGCCAAAAGGTTGCGCTGACCCAAACGATCCAACGTCGAAGGGCGATGCGTTCTTCGCCGAGGCAAAGAGACTCATTGTTGAGAATGATGAATATGAAAAGCCCAGACTAACCACTATCCAAGCTCTCTGCCTGATGTCTGTTCGAGAGGCAGGATGTGGTCGGGAAGCTAAAGGGTGGGTCTACAGTGGGATGAGTTTCCGGATGGCCCAGGATATGGGCTTGAATTTGGATTCCGGCGGAATGACCAACAACAAAGAGACCATGGACGAGGGAGAAATCGACGCTCGAAGGATTACCTTCTGGGGTTGCTTCTTGTTCGACAAATGTTGGTCTAACTACCTGGGACGACTACCACAATTGCCGGTTTCAAATATTACCGTGCCAAAGTATGATGTTTTTCCGGATGAGGACTCCGATATTTGGTCGCCTTACACAGATAATGGCGTTGGAAATTTACATTCTCAGGCTTCACGGACAAGAGCTGTAGCGCTGCAAATTTCAGCACTCTGCGAGATTAGTAGCGATTTATTAATCTTCTTTTACCATCCTCAACATCTTGAGAAATCTGTAGGGAGGTCTCAGGAGCTGAAAAAACTTAGTGAATTACAAACGCGACTCGAGGCATGGCGAAGAGAGCTACCAAAAGAGCTTGAACCGAAGGAAGGACAGCTACCCAATGTTCTCCTTATGCAGTAAGTCAGAATCCCATGAAACAAAACTCAGTCCACTAACTAATACACCTGTAGCATGTTCTTTCATCTTTTATACATCCATCTGTTCCGTCCTTTTCTGAAGTATAATCCATCAACCTCGCCACTTCCGTCTCATGTATCACCTCGAAAGTTATGCACTCAAGCTGCAGCTTCAGTGTCAAAGCTTATGCGCTTATATAAACGAACATATGGTCTTCGCCAAATCTGCAACATTGCAGTTTACATTGTACATTCAGCATGCACTATTCACCTTCTCAATCTGCCTGAGAAAACCGCGAAGAGAGATATCATCCATGGAGTCAAACACCTCGAGGAGATTGCAGAAGACTGGCTATGTGCTCGTCGGACTCTGAGTATCCTCAGTGTCTTGGCCAGAAAATGGAAAATCGACCTGCCAGCAGAGGCTGCCCAAGTCTTCACTCGGGCAGATGCTAAATTTGGTTTCTTTAGCACGTCAGATGTTCCCTCGCCCAAGCAGGAGCTAGTATTCATCACTCCGCCACCAGCAGTCACCTCACCTCTTCACAATCCTCAACTACAGGCCGTAAAGCCACCTAAACCTGTCCGCAGCCATAGCCAATTACGACAGAGCCTCTACAGCTACCTCCCAGACTCGCAATCCTTTCCTTCACTAAATGGTGCAAGCAAGCCAGCATTAAATGTACCGAATTCAATGAATCACCCAGCTACGAATCAGGAAGCAACATCCAACAATGCGGAATCTATGAGTATGATTACCGACTCCGTCATATCCTCCCTCCCATATACAAGCAACGCATCATACAACACCCAATCAACCTCCACGCCCACCTCACGTTCAATACTTCCACCCAAGGGCGATCTTCCACGCACGGACTCGACGCAATCGGCCAGGCAGATAAGCCCAAACACCATATTTGGGGGCGTAGATGCGCTCGTCGACAGTGGAGACTGGTGGCTTCGGGACCAGGCCAGTCTGGCGGTTGGGTTCGATAATTGGATGGGAATGGGTAATCCCGAGGATATGGGTCCTGGGACCGGGACTGTCAATGGAAACGGGAACGGGAAGAACGGGAACGGGACGTCGCCGGATCTTTCCACTTTAGCGGGAGTTGGGCCTGGTTTCTATCTTCCTTCGACTAATGGGGGTAACGATGGTTTTGGCGGGAATAACGATTGGAATTACACGTAAGATTTTTGCTTTGATTTGGAGGGAAATTAGATATACCGGTTGGAAAAATAGGGGGGTGGCGCTGCGATTACGGTTGATGTTTAACAAATGAAGCGACGGAGTTGAGATCTTTTGGGGGGGTCTATACAAGCCTCTATGATGTAGGAGATGAGTGCTAGTCTATACCAGACAGTTTTTATTGTCCCAGGCATCACAATATATAGTTACACTCACGATCTTCCGATTAAAAAAATCATGGAATTGGATTTTCATTTCAATAACCAAGCAAAGACTTACAGTTCAAAAAAAAAGAAAGATGGCTAGGGTACTGTAATCAAGCGTTATCCCCTGTATACCTACCGTTACACGGACCTTACGCCACGCTCTGAAACTAAAAGAAGAAGGTGCGAGTGCCTAGGCCAGGCCAGGGCTCGTGAATGTATAAAGATTAGGTTAGCCTCCACATCCCACGCGGGATGGGGTGGCAAAATGAAGAAGGATTCCAACTTTCCAAGTCAAAATATTCTGCAGCTAGGGGATCACCGATACAGTACTTTTGTACAACAGCAGTACCGAGCGTTAGGATCTGGGATCTTTATACTCGGTACCTCCGCAATAAGACGCAATAATGATCAACCGTTGGGATGTGATGGGACGGGATGGTGCTTGCAAGAACCACGTGCACGTCTGGTGCGCGTCTGTGTGTACGGAGGCAAGTCGCAGACACGTTCACGTTTCTTGGTCAATTTGATACAAACTCAATCTCGATGCTGACTCGTAAGCTCGCGCTTCTCTAAAGACTAAAGATTAGCGCGTCTTTTGACCTTGACTTGGCTATTCCGAGCAAGCAATAGTCCTTATCTTCACTTCTTCACCTCTTTACTTCGCGTCACCTCACCTCACCTCACTTCACCTCGCTTCATTTCACTAGCAAGCCGACCGTTCATCAACCGTTCACCCTACCTACCGCTCCCGCGTCTTACTTCCCTTCCCGTCTGAAATCCTCATCATTCATTCCTGAACCACCGAGGCTTAGGTACCGTACAGTGCGGTACTCAGTACTTGTCCACGCGTGTGGGGTAGTGAGTGAGTGAGTGAGTTGAGCAAATCCCCAACAAAATATTTTATTTATTTTAAAAAGAAAAGAAAAGAAAATGCCTCCACGATACCCCACATCAGAAGAGCCCATTTCAGCCGCCGCTCCCGTTACCGCAGACCTAATACCACCAATTCCCGTGCCCTCCCACGGCCCCGGCGGCGCCTTCTCAGTCATAAGCCGCACGCGTATCTCCGCCTCGCCGCTCACGGTGCTGAATCTAATCCGCGATACAAAGACCTGGCCCGAATGGAACAGTTTTTGTCCACGTGCTGTCATTGCCAGTGCCAGGACCAGTACCAGTACTCGTACCAGTGCACGTACCAGTACCTCGACCTCGACCTCGAGCTCGAGAGGAAAAGGAAAAGCAAAAGCAAAAGCAAAAGCAACAGGGAGGCGTACTAGTACTAGTACTAGTACCGGTACATCCAGTACGTCTAAAGAGGGAAATAGAGATTTCGGCGGCGGCGACGAGAGTGAGGGCTGGTTGGAAGTGGGGACAGAGGCCGACGTCGACGTGTTCCTGAACGGTGACGGACTCGTCTCAGGCCACAAGCGGACGCGGGGGGCGCTGATCGCAGTCACGGTTCTAGAGCGCTACACCGAGGAGAAGGAGGGCGTTCGGCGGCGGGGCTATCGGCTGGCGTGGAAGGCGATCGGGTGGGCGGAGTGGCAGCTGCGCTCGGAAAGGGTGTTTGAGCTTGTGGCGCGGGAGGACGGCGGGACGGATTTCACGTGCTGGGAGACGTTCAGCGGGGTGCTGGGATCGGTGGTGAAGAAGGTGGCGGGGAACACGCTCTGCGATCGCTTTGGGGACTATGCGAGGGATGTCAAGGGCTTTTTGGAGGGCGTGGAGGTGCGTGTCGATTTTGGTAAGGCTGCGCTGAATGCGAAACGGCGGAGTTTATAGTTAGGTTTTACTTATCGGTTATTTACTAAAAGCAGACAGTTACAAGTAACAAATGTTAATTACTCGAACCATGGCAGACAATTTAGGGCTTTCCTATATAGCTACTAGAAGCGCTACAGAGTACTCTAGAGATCCTCTAGCAGACCTCCCTCCTTCAGCTATAGTCTACGCCTATGCTACACTACGAGCGAACCTCCCCCACCTCCTCACGAACGAAGAACTTTCGAGCATTCACAGCATTTAGTCTGCATAATACAGTACAGTACGATTACGCTACGAATGCAGATTCTCCACAAACCACAGAACCCCATCAAAACGCCCTATAAACTCATTCATGCATTCCGTACCACCAAGACACTCACAAAAAACTTACTATATATCCCCCCCTCATCTTATTCCATTCTCAGATCAAAAACGACAAGACAAGCTCGGAGCCTTAACACTACTACTATACTATATAAAAGCGTATCATTATACGAACAGGCTAAGCTCAGATCAGATCAAATCACAAGAGAAATTAAGACTGCTAGAAGCCTCTCTCTCTATACTCCGCAGAGCATCGACTACTGTAGGCTATAGCTGATTTTTATACTATGAATGAATGAATGCGGTATCCTCGCGATTCGGGTTGAATGAAGTATGCATGCATGGGTGAAGAGATGTATGAGTAGAGTTATAAAGCATATATAGCATGTGAATCATAATGCATTAAAGGTTAATTAACCGGTAGTAGTTCTAATATTAAGTTAAAGTGTGTGTCTGGTTTGATTTAATTTGACTAAGTGTCCGTTCTAGTAAATAAGGTAACTAATCGTAGGTTTTAAGCATTGGGGAAGATATAAATAGATAAATAGATGGATTTCTGGTTTAATTTCCGCTGTCTGTATTTCGACTGTTTTTCAATAGAATTTAAATGCCGCTGGGACTAGAAAGATATTTAGTGCTGTACTGTACATGCGCCAAATCGTTAAACACTTTACTATAGTACTCTAGAAGTGAAGTTTTGGCTGATGATGATCGAGATGTGGATAATCAACCTGAATGAATGAAAACTTCCTATTGCTTTACTTTATATACACTGCCTCCAGTGTCTCAGTCTCTAAGTCATTCATTAAAAAATCAGAATTCACCTCTGAGATTGACAAGCTTCTAGACGAAATTATAGGAACAAAAAACTGTAACACCAGACTTTTCAGCTCTGAAGTAAATTGACATTGAGGATTTGCTTTTCTGGTATAGGTATAGACAAAAACAGTAGAGATCCTTTCCGGATAATAGCATAGCAAATCGTCATACAAGAAAGCGCACCACCCATATTTCCATCCTTTCTCATCACGAAATTAACCAAGTGGGAAAGATATATACAGATGAAGAAGAAGAAAACACACGTAAGTCATATCATATCCCAATCCTGAAATCCCATCCGATATTCCTATTCCCAGTCGTTCATAATTCCTTTGTTCCTTTGTTCCCATATTTAAGCATCATCATACGTATATGTATTCCCAATCCCAATCCCCAACCGACCCGAAATAACCATAGATTCCCACCGAAACACCATCAAAGCCCACCAAATAGCCAGAATTCAATCAAAGAGCCAGGCCGGTCCCATCGCCCGTCCAGCGGTACAGAGCAAGCACCTCGCGCCGCCGTAATTGCTGCTCGCCAAAGTCTTCCGGGACACGCCCTCGGACCTGCGCTAGCGCAGAACGCATTACTTTACGGAAGTTCCTCTGGTTCGTTCACCGTGTCAGCTTTTCGCGACAGGAAGGAGAAGGCTGAGGACTTACCTGGTACTCGGTACTCAACGTAACGACGCAGGCCTCGTGGGCGCGTACGATCGTCTCACACGCTTTGATGACACTAGGTGACGCTTCAACCTAATAAGCAGCTATCAGTATGCATTCAGACGCACCTTGTGGAAAGGAAAGAAAAGAAGAAGAAAAAGAGATATTCGGTACTACGCACTTGTAGCTTATCTGCAATGAGCAAGAGCAAAAAGCTCCCCTGAAGCAAGTACACGCCGAAAAAGAACGGCATGAATTCGAGACCGGGATCGTACTCGAGGATGCTGTCGATGGCTTCTGCCGCGCTCACTGCGTGCCCGGTGGCGTTGATGAAGCTCTGCGAGGAGATCCACAGGTCGTTGTCGTCTAGGAGGGAAATCGGGTCCCATTTTCCTGTCAATAAGATGTGGAGGACGTGCATCACGTGGGTTCCATAGGCAACAACGATTCGAGTCTGGATATCGGCCTCGGAAACGTGAGCAGATGAGGTTGTTTTTATTGAGTGAACAGATGGCGTGCCGACTTCAGCGTGGTCGGTATTGGTGTCGATACCTTCCGTTGGGTTTTCGGGTTCTTCGATCGGAGGGCTGAGGTTTCGGGTCTCGAAATCTTTGAGGCTTTGGCCATAGGCTTCTAGCTGTCGGGCGATTTCGCTGGCGTGGTCGTCCCATTCCTGGGCTGAGCGAAAGCCGATGCCGAATCGAGGGTGGTTTTTAGCGTGATAGAGATCTACGATCTCCCCGAGAATTGTCATGAGTGGTAGGAAGTACCCATATATGCTATGTCCAGTACATTCAAAGTTAGGTCCTCTCCTTCTAATCCGTGGTGTGCCACTTGGGGAAGTAATATGAATGCTTGAATCACCAGTATAGAATTCTCCAGCCTATGGAGAGACTAGTCAGCAATAGCTTAAAGATTATCCTGGTTCAAAAAATGTCAGGAATCGTTAGACACCTCGGCCCTGGATTGTCTCAGAACCATGTTTGATAAATGCTCCAGGAATTTGAAACCCTTTGGGCCTTGGGGGTAATGGGATAGGGGTACTCACTTGCCACAGCGTATCATCCATGGGTTGGAGAAGGCCATCGCACTCAATGTCTAACAAGAACAGAGGTCTGTTGTAACATAGAGCGAGATGCCTGTCCACAGTATATGCCAACCACCATACCCTTCTCCTCTCTTCTCGCTCTTCTTCTGTAATTGTGCCATGCGGGACATCATCGTCGGCTTCTCCATCTGCATCCACATCATTGACACCTGCTGCTGGCTGCTGTGGAGACATTGTGCCAGTGCTCTGGGACATTGTCGCAGGGCTGCTTTGAGGTAGCTCCCTTCCAAGTTTCAACTCACGTGCTAAAGACCAGGCAGCATTCCACCAGCGGAGAGAGGCTCCCTTGTACTCTGACGCCGAGACGACAGTGGCGAGGTGGATATAAGTCACCACATCATCAAGAGTTCCAGTAGCTCCAAATGCTCCTGTTTCTCCCGTGAGGCTATCGGAGTTCATAGATCCGGGCATAGCAACACCCAGACCTCCAAGGGCAACACCATTTATAACAGTGTTTGAGAAATTTGGTGAACTCTCCCCGTCAGAGGAACCATGGATAAGAGGCTTCAGAAGACCCACAGTAAGCTCCAATAAACGTTGGCAGATCTTCCCTCGGGAGGAAGGAGGTGCTGTTAGGAAAGCGGCGTCACTGGTCTGAGCAACAACCCAAAGCATACTGGCCAACAGCGCTGGAGTGCATTGTCTCGGCTTAGTTGGGTGGAGCATGGAGTGTTTTCGGAAGACATATCCCAGGACATATGGTGACGTCGGGTGCATCAAAGCCGACGACGAACTTGCAAAGTACAAGTCGAGTAGATCACAGGCCAGGGATAAAGGGATGATGTTTCCCAAATGTGGTACGAGGGGTTGCAAGACGGGGTAACGAAGAGGATTGTTGAAGTTCTGTGTCACGTGTGGTTGGTACTGGTTAGATGGTGATGGCAATGACATCCATCCTCCCGGCGATGCAGCATCCGACCCCATGGGGAACCCGGGTAGAGGGTTTTCGCCTAAACGAAAGGGTCCCGGAGTATTTCCCGGATAATGAGTTGGGCTTTGAGTTTGGATGGCATACTGGAGATCTGTGTAGCCGGGTAAAGAGCCCTGTCCGGCACTGAAGTTACCGCCATTGCTATTCATCAGGTGGGAATTGATGGCGGGTCGGTAGCCATGCATGCTAGAATAGCCGCTCATATTCAGGGACGCGGGGCTTTCGATTTGATCCGCTTCTGCACGACTAGCCAAGTGAGGCTGATGTCCATGGGGCATTTCTGTGAGGCTCTCGAGGCTGCCAGTTCGCAGCCTTCCCTTGAGGCTGGTTTCCCGGGTGGATCGATTGTCGAGCCCCGTTGTGTTCAAACTTAGAGATCTCTGTGCCTGAGGTCGTTTGAACTCATTATTGTCGTTTGCAAGGGAGGTGGTAGCTGAGCCGCCGCTCTCATGCCGAGACTCAGTGGGTGATCTCTCTCCAGAAGATCGACCTGTAGGAGATTTCTGCCCATTTGATGCTGCTGCCGCCGCTTGCTGTGCTAGATCTTTGCGGGAGGCTTTGCCTCGCTTCTTGCGTTCTCGGATGTATTCGCATCCCAATCCAAATTCTACAAACAAGTATTAGTAGATAAATCTCTCATACTCTCATTGCTTAAAACTTACCAACACAATGAGCGCACGGTGCCTGTCCGTCGCATTTTGTTCGGAGCTGGTTGCATTGATCACAGGCTCTGCTGATGCGCCGTCTGATCGGTCCAGAAACACCTGCGCCATTGGACCTGCCATGAGTAGGCCCATGTCCATAAGGATGTTGTCGATGTTTGGAACTGTGATTTCTATGAACTTGAGAATTTTGATGATCGACGTGCTGTTGTAGTTGTTGGAGGGCGTACTGTGATCCGTGGGCTAGAGTATCGAGACCCGAATGCATGTGATTGGAAGGAACATGTCCATTGCTGAGCATACCGTTCGACGGCAAGGCATTGTATGCCGAGAAACGATGAAGGGGGTTTGAAAGCATTTCGAAGAAGCTCTGTAGTTCAACCTCGATGAAGAAGCATTGATGAGGCTTGAGGTTGTTTGGTATTTGAACTGTTGAAGAAGTGCGGAGAAGGAGAGCCTTCAGATGTGCAGTCGGAGCATCTATAACAGATCTAGGTCGATACGGTCCGGGGTAGGCTGCACCCTGCTGCTTGTCTCCTTGTCCATCAGCAGGACCCTTTGTGTGCAAAGCAGAGAGAGAAACGAGAGTGCAACCAATTGCAATGGCGGGGTCTGCAATAATCTGCATAGAGCGAAAAAGAAGGCATGTCCTGGAGTTTATTGCTCTTGATTGTAGAGAGCAGGGGTCAAAGTACTGACCTGCCACACCCGATAACTGAACGATATGCTTTATTAAGTTACCAAACCGTGAAAGGCAGTTAAAAGCTGGACAAGGTTGGTTAGTCGAGACAGACCAGCATCACGGCGTCAAGGCCTCCGTCGGCCACCCTTTTTCCGCCTTGTCAACTCCTACCGGCGATGTGACTCTCATTCAGCCCTCTAAGTCCAATCAGGGATACCTCTTCACCATGCCTGCAGGCCCGCACCTTGCCGAGATCGACTTCCTGAAGAGGTGCTCCCCGTTAAGCTTCGTGCAACATTGTAGCCGAACCCTGAGAGGAGCGCTAGTACTTCACATCGAAGATCTCGCACCAACAACCAACGAGTTAGCTGGTCCGTACTCCGTAGACACTCAGTTGATGCTGAGGTAGCCTCCGTTCGACAGATCTTTTTGAAGGGCGATCGCCTGTCACGAACGCACCCCGCCATATGTCGTTGAGTTAAACAATTATTGCACCAATCGCAGCATACAGTAGCTCAAGCCTCGGAAGGGTTTACCGTGATTTCTCCACCTTGATGTCAGAATAATACCAGCAGATAATAAGACTCCTCCTCGCGCCCGAAAGACGAGGGTTACAACACCCAGGCCTTCTTCTAGGTGCCAGCACGGTGCAATAACACATGTCGTGCATGTATTGCTGGACCAAGGCAGGGTATGAGGTACCATAGGGAGGGCCACCCGCGTCAAGATTCTCACAGTCCAGAGGTTCATATTGGGCAGGTCGGTCCGTTTGCCAGCATGGGTAATGATTGGCTAGAAAACTCGTACCCATCCGGCCCCATGTTGAGAATTGGTGGTTTGTTTGTGCTCTCATCGCTTTTGCTCGTAAATATCAGGCCTCAATCATAACTATTAATTGCCATCCATGGCCCGTATGAGCAAGGCAAAGGCAAAAATGGACATCTTTACCCCGGATCTACAGTCTCCATACTCCCTTTTTTCATTTAAGTTTGATACTCCCCACAGCTTAGTGTGGGTAGATCCAATCTTGCGTATACCAGTATAATTGGGTCTCTACTCTAGCATATTATATTCCGTAAGAACCAAGCCAATCTTAGAGTGCGACCTTTCGGCTGGAGCCTTAACAGCCTCACGGAGGTGCGTGCATTTTCGAATGATTTAACTCTTGGCGCGGCGAACAGGGGGTTTGGCTGGTAAGCGAGTGCTATGCACCTCCACATATTTTATCAAGTCCGAGCTTTAAAAATGGTGCGGAGCATTTAAATATACGGAGTAATGGAATAGATATTGTCTCAGTGTTAGACTTCTAAAAAAAAAGTCGAGTATCCTCCGCTGCGTCGAAAGAGGACATGCCGGAGTAATTTATGAAAATGCGGAGGTGCCAGGAACGAACAAGATCAGATCAAAGCATTGGAGACGTCAAGGTACAGTACCATAGATCGTCATAATGAAAACTGAAACCAGACAGAATTGTTCAACTGGTTGGATCACAGAGTAATATTGCGAAAACCAGTCCATAAGTCAGGTGGCATCGCAAATCTTTACACTGAGGCGTCCAGTTCAAGGGAACAGCGGGCCTAAAATCACTCGCTAATGCGCCTCGGCTGTTCAGATGGGGATATAATATGGCGCCTGGTAAAAGATCCGCCATCAACATGGCATTGGCGGGTCTGGCAGAGAAATCCGACGACGTTCAATCTGATACAAGCGTTCCTGGAATTCAAAGCTTGCATGCTTAAAGTTGCTTCCTTGAAGAGATGGTCGAATCATTTTCGACGCCTTTGACGGCCCCCTTCTTCCCCGCAAAGTGATAGAAGCGAAGCGATCCCCATGCTCCGGGCCGTCCAAGGCATAGCGAAACACTACCGGCGGCGGTCCCGAGCACCCGTGTTCCTGATCAAAATCAAACAGTGATTCAACACGAGCCCAAATAATCTCGTCGTGAAGACGAAAGAGTCGCTCGGAGCAGCGGAATGACAGAGCGGTAGTTGATGCAATCTCGGTCGACTCAAATGGAAGCCCGAGGTTGGAGAACCAGATGTTTCCCTTGTGCTTCTGAGAGTATCAGTTATTCGGCATTGGGCAAGTATCTAGGGTCCTTTTCACGTGCTGTGAATGTCTCAGCGTCTGCATGACATTATCGGGCATTTGTACAGCAAGGCTACTGTAGGTATCTGTGCAAGTAAACCAAATGAAGCATCAAGCCATCTCCAGCATGTCCCTTTGGGGAAGTTGTGTAACACATGCAACGCGTCCTTATGTACGCACTTCACCGCGAGCCGACTTTGGAAGGGGTGGGCCATATGCGAGCCTTATCAGAAAGTTGGAATGGAAGTGTAAACCGACCACATCGCATCATCGCATCGCATCGCATCGCCTCGCATCGCCTCGCCTCGCCTCGCATCGTCCGAATCATCTCGAGGATCCTGGCCATGTCCTCGCTGAAAGGTAGGAATTGCACGTGATTCGTCCTTGCCCCTCCCCTCTCACACTCTGCAGCCCTTGTGCGGAAATGTGTGCCAGAGTACCGGTATTTCTCCCTCCTTTCACAATCTTGACTGGATTTCAGGATCACGACGTAAACTCGACCCATCTCACTCGCATCCAGAATCCAGATCCAGCTCCAGCTTCAGCCCCGCAGAATCGGGGCTAGGATTCGAGATATGGAGTGATGGAATAGGCAAGCCCGTGTTGCAACTACCGAACGCTTATCTCTCTGCGGCACTGTGCGTATTACAATACAGTACGAGTACGAGTCTTTTCGAAAAGATACAATGGGCGAATCAAAGCCGCCTTCCTCTCAAGTAGACCCTTGGGCCCCCCATAAGAGATGGGATTGTTTAAGATGTGGGCAACAACGACGCTTATCCGCAATACAGTACATTGCATTGCGTTGAATGGGTCTTCAACAATAATAAAGTATCAAGAAAAAAAAGCTTGGCAAAAAACCCCAAAAAAGGAGAGGTACTGTATGTACGAAGTATATCCGAGGGTCTCGGTATGTACCGGGCCGGTAGCGGTACCTAGGTAGGTAAGGTTCAGGTTGTTTACAAACGTGGACGTGGCAGAGCCAGAGCATGGCATGGGCTTTCGTTGCTAAGCGAGACGCTAGTCCCTATCTAATGTCAACCACCTCGGTCAGCAATTCTCAATACAAGTAGACAGGAAGCAGTTAAGAATATCCTGCTTTTAAAGAGAAATATTCCACCTACAAAGTACTTTGCATAAGTGAGTTAGTTATTCAAGGTCACAAAGTCTTCACGCATGCGAGCGAGCGAGCGACCGATTACTCGAGTAAGAGACGGCTAAACAAGATCAACGCGTCGTGCCCTTTTCTTCTCGTCCACATCCACATCAATTGAAGTTTCTTCCCTGCTGCCAATCAATCAGGGTGGAGTGAAGCCATTTGAAGTCAATACCAGGGCGTCCACCAAAAGCTTTTCTCCTCCCGAATCCTCCGTATGTACTCGAGTATTTTTTCGTCCATTCCAGCCAAATGTGGAGCTGGTTGGCCCCTCTCGACGTCATTTACTTACATATACAATTGACGTTGAGTAAAGGGACGATTACAAATGCAGAAGATATAAGTATCGAAGTATTCCTCCATCTGTCATTCATTCAGTCATTGCATCGTATCGATTTCTTGGTGGCAAAACTTTCAAACAGAGTAGACCCTTGAACTTGTTCGACCCGGTTCCCAACTTCCCGCCTTCACGCCCGACAGTGGGGATCAGAATAAATGTCTTCAATTCCCAAAACCACCAAAGCCTGGACCACCCATGGCGCCAATGGCTTCGATAGCTTAAAGTTCAATGAAAACGTCCCCATCCCAGAGGTATCGGATTATGAAGTCCTCGTCAAATTCCACGCAGCATCACTCAACTACCGTGATCTGATCATCCCCAAAGGTGAATAAGCACCTCCTCCCTCCCAACCAACATCCCTAAACTAACCCCCCCACCCCAGGCAAATACCCCTTCGCCCTAGCCGACAACATCGTCCCCGGATCCGATGGAGCGGGCGAAGTAATCTCAGTCGGCCCGAAAGTAACGCGCTTCAAGCCCGGCGCCAAAGTCGTCACCCTCTTCAACCAAGGCCATCTCGGCGGCTCCCTGAACCCGCAAACCTATGCCACCGGCCTGGGCGGCGTCCTCGACGGCACGCTCCGCCAGTACGGCACCTTCAACGAAAACGGCCTAGTCGAGATGCCGGCCTCGCTAAACTGGCTCGAGGCCTCGACGCTGTCCTGCGCCGCGCTCACGGCGTGGAACGGGCTGTACGGGCTCAAGCCGGTGAAACCTGGCGATGTGGTGCTGACGCAGGGCACGGGCGGAGTGAGTACCTTCGCGGTGCAGTTTGCGAAGGCGGCGGGCGCCAAGGTTATTGCTACGACGAGCTCGGCGAAGAAGGCGGAGGTGTTGCGGAAGCTGGGCGCGGATGAGGTTATCAATTACAAAGAGGTTGCTGAGTGGGGCGAGAAAGCCAAGTCGCTCACCGCTGGTGGGGAGGGAGTTGATCATATTATCGAAGTTGGAGGGGTGACTACGATGGCGCAGAGCTTGAAGGCTATTAAGATTGATGGTGTTATTTCCATCATTGGCTTCTTGGGTGGTGATGGCGAGAAGGAACCGAGTTTTCAGGAGGCGTTGATCAGGCTTTGCACGGTTAGAGGCATACTTGTTGGCAACAGGATTCAGTTTGAGGAGATGAACAGGGCTATTGAGATTAACAAGATTAAGCCGGTGGTGGATGAGAAGGTATTTGCGCTTGATGAGTTGAAAGAGTATGGTCCCTTGCGCCCCTGGTTATATATTTTACTAACTGGAATCAGGGCATACCAATACATGTGGGATCAAAAGCATTTTGGCAAGCTTACAATCAAGATTGAATAAGCAGCAAGTAAAAAATAGCAAGTAAAACTTTTAGACGCAAATAAAGTGCGATAGTTGATGAGAACGAGATCAATGAATGACAGCCCTCGTAAAGACGTCTTAAGTCCTCAAAAATTCAACGTGGGTGCTAACTGATCCCAGAGCTTCCCAGTGCAATACCTCGACGAGTACGTAGCTAATAGGAAATTACCAGTGCCCAATTGCCATACCGTCAGCGTTGTGCAAAGTATCACCGCTTATGACGAGTGTTCTGCTCGAAGTAGTATCGCCAACGGCAACATTCTTTCCAGAACTCAAGTCCCAGGAATACCTTATCACACTCAGTTGAGTGTTAAACAACGCCGGTTATATGACTCCTTACTTACACCTCAGATATCATGCCGTTGTTTTGCACCTTTTCCAGACCAACAGCAGGGACGACCTTTTAGCCAGAAGACATTCTTCTACTACCCTTCCACTTCGCCGCACCGCACCCCACTCAGTATATATCACGACAGAGAACTATGACCTAACCGGGATATTGATATGCAAAATCTTGAAGGGTAATTCCGCATGCTACTGTAGGGTTGCCCCAATACGAGGAACTTGAACCCTGCGTTCCATATTTTATGTCCCCGAATACTGAATTTGCGACATCGACGCCGGTGAGGTGCACTTGAAGTGTGTACCAGAAGAGGAAGAAAAAGGCGAAGACACGAAAAGACGAAGATGGAAAGAAAAAAAATATTAGGTCAGGACACCTCAAGCAAGCTCGACGATTAATTCTCACAGAAACCTAGACCACTACACCATTACACGTTGGATGTATTTTGAATTTGTTTGTTTGCTTATATATACCCACCACCCTATCTCCGGCCCGGTAGCATGGTGAATATGAATGTGAATACGAATATGAAATTACAACACGGCCGCTCTTTATCCGCAACGACGCGAAGTGCAACAAATTGTTCAAGTTTCCTAAATAGGACGTTTAGTTGCTTTAATTCACCGAGACACTGGAGGAAGAACCAGCGCTGCTTCTTGTACGGAAATAACATTTTCTAAATTCGGTTTTATCAACTAGGAGTACACTTCTCAACTCCTTCCAAGATCTTGTATTCTCCTAAGCAAAGCACACTTTCAAACAAGTAATTTCATTGAAATGTCTTCTAACAATATGCATATGCATATGCATACACGGTGGTACATTTGATTACTTTATCTATCGCTTCTGCTGTAGTCGGCAACATCTCACAAGTCTGTGAGCATGACTTGACGCCTTCTAGACGCACGTCCTGCCCTAAATCAAATCAGATAATGTAGGGCAAAGGTAGGCCCCGAGAAGGAAGCATACCATTGCACCACTTTGCTTGCTTGCTGCTCCAAATATAGCAGGAGCAATCTCGTGTATAGGTATGCTGACCTCTTCGGCGACCGCTCCCAATTCCTTGAACACAGCAGCAGCAGCTTTGAATTTGCTCTCTACCGCTGGATTGGTGAGTGGTGGCGACGTTCCTTCCTTTAGAATTCCAATCTTCATCCCTTTGACCCCGGCATCTTTGGTGTCGAGCAGAATCTGCGAATATTTGGTGCCTGGTCTCTGAAGGGTGTTCCGGCTCGTTGTCGGTCGTCAAGACCATCGACGCCAGCAATTGCCTCAAACAATATTGCATTGTCTAGGATATTTCTAGTCATAGGACTGGCGTAGTCGAGTAGCTTCATTACTGACACAGCCCGTATACAGGATGAGTCCAGCAGTTGCTTTTAATCTGACAAGGCCGCACAAACTGGAGGAGATGCGAATTGATCCTCCCTGATCAGCTCCAATACGTACCAAGATCTACCTCTCCTTTCCCTACTAAGTTCGCAGTTCCTGAATTGCTGCCTCCAGCACTATAACCTTTGGCGAAAGGGATGTCAATGGGACCAGTGGCCGCGGTGAACGAGGCGGCGCTCGTGCTGTAGTTTTCGTAGACTTCTTTGCCTGTGATCATTCAACCAGCTTCCAAGATTCTTCCATCCTGAGGAGTCATTTAGGAGACAAGTCTCTGCCTATCAAGCACGGTACACCTGCTACACAAACGTTGTCTTTGATGCATAAAGTTTTGCCTCTTTAAAGGGTCGATGATGGCGATTTGCGAGCAGCTGTGAAGCGATATGCCCAGGTTGTCTTTGTTCTCGGGAAAGTAGCTTGATCTTGTAAGTGACAGCGTTGTGAGATCGGAGAGATACTCTCTCCGCGTTAAACTAAAGTCAGGCTGTGGTTGATAATCTGAATGAGGTCAAAATTGTGATGCTTCATTCGCACTTAAACTTTTCACCCTCCATTTCCTGAACGAATTGCATAGCATTGCATGTTGCAGCGAGCAGAGTAGTATATTCAGTTTTTTCGTTTCCCTTGAACTCATAGCAAAGCTTCACAGCAATAGCTGATAAGTCATCTTCGGTGACTTTTGCACCTCTGAGTCTATTCAGTATAAGCCCAATCGGGACGGATAGGAAACTCACTCTGCAAGTGTCACTGAAAGGAGTGACATTGCTAGTCTAAATAATTAAATTGATTCTTGCGATACGAGAAAGTCTCGGATATCTCTTAACCCTGGCAGTGGAGCATTTTGCAATGGTAATTCCCAACGGAGAGTGATATGGGTAAGCTGTGTATATAGACTTGCATCCCATTCTTGATGCTCACTATCTTCGGAGATTTGCATCACAGTCGGTAGGCCTCGACTTTCCATATTGAAAGAAAACATGTTTACGGGGAATATGAATACAAGAAAATGTATAGTGTCACTGGGAGAAGAACCCTTTCCACATGGCTTACCTTCGTGTACCACTGGGTCAAGCTGCAAATGACCTTCAACAGCTGGTACTTAACAGATGCAATAAGTGTTTACAAATATGAAAAAGCACAAGTGCGGGCCAAATACAAATTGTAAGTCTTACATCGGATCACAGCTCAACTGTTTTGATAGATGGATCCAGAAGATTGGTGATCTTGAAAATCTATGTCGTTAAAAATCAAGCAGAGTTGCAAGGGAACGGCAAACGGCGCGATGAATGAATCGCGTTCGGTCTGATCCTGTCGGCCACCGTAGAAATATCAATGAACCTGAACCTGAATTTGGCAACGGAAAGGAACTTGCCATCCCTCCAAGATGGTCGTCGGTAGGGTTTTCCGTTCTTCTGGGTGTGCTAGCTGTAGGTTGCTTCTGTTGAGAAGCTTTACTTCAGTGGCTGGATCCTCCCTCCGAGTTCCATATATCTCCACCCGATTGCCATTGCGTCCTGCGCCGAAGCAAAGTCGTTTTTACTCGAGTCTAGAGAACCGGCAACAAGATGAGGTCGAAAACAACGAGCAAGAACCGGTCGAGGAGGAGATTGAAGAAATAGAGGAACTGGAGGAACTGGAGGAATTGGAAGCTCAAGAAGAGCCAGGAGAGACTACAGAGGTCTCAGCGGTGCCATGGTACCTCCAAGTCCAGTCGCCTCAAAGAGAGGTGAAACCAATATCAGAACGACAGCGAATACCCGAATTACCAGATTCTCCTCCCCCTATACTACAGCCCTTACTTCAGAAAGTCTCGGTCGACCTTGGTCTCGATGATCTCACCCTTCTCGACCTTCGGAAACTCGATCCTCCGCCAGCACTAGGAGCGAATTTGTTCATGCTCATTGGCACTGCGCGCAGTGAGAGACATCTACACGTCTCTGCGGATCGATTATGCAGATGGTTAAGAAGTACGTACAAATTACGTCCCAGTGCGGATGGGCTTTTGGGAAGGAATGAGATGAAATTGAAATTGAGACGGAAGGCAAAGAGGGCAAAGCTTATGGGTAATACTGATGGGACCGAAGATGATGGAATACGGACAGGCTGGGTCTGTGTGGATGTCGGCGTTGTTGAGGGTGCAGAGGGTGAAGTAGAGGACATTCCTGAGCCACAGGACTTCGTTGGATTCGGACGGAAGACAGATGGTGTCAGGGTAGTTGTACAAATGCTCACAGAGGAGAAGCGGCAAGAAATTGAGTTGGAGAGGCTTTGGGGAGGCATTCTTAAAAGGTCCACGCAGGCACAATTGGAAGGAGTTGAGGATTCTGCCGTTGAATCGACAATCAGTCAACAAAGTCTTCCAGAGCACACAGGATCAACACCGACCTCCGACAATGGATCGTCTCTCAGCGGCGCAAGAGGATTTCACACTTCTACGAGACCATTACCAACGTCAGTTGTTGCAAAACACAGGCGAGACTTCACGACTACTGCTTTTCGGCCATCAGAGCAAGAGTCTTCCCAAGAAGTGGCTTTAATCAAGCTCTACGAGGCTATACCTCATTTTATCTCTGAAGGACAGTTTGAAGATGCAATGGCTGTTATACAACAGTATAGCCCCAACATCCCACAGCTTCAAAATGGCGCATGGAGGCCATTTATGTTGGATCAACTTATTTCAGGTCTTGAAAGTGTTCAGCAAGAACAAGCTCTCGAGTACCTTGGTACTGGATCCTCTGACTATTCCTCGACGCCTTTCTTGACCTGCTTCTACCAATCATTATCTGGATATCCAACACCATCAGAAGTAGAAGCTAGGGTTCGGATGCACTGTTTTGCTCAATCTCTAGGGCACCCAGGGTACTCGAGATCCGGCCTTCTCGAACTCTTTGATGAATTCAAAATCTGTGGAGCTAAAATCACCATCAAAGCCTACATGCATCTTATTCGTGGTGTGCTCCAAGCAACAGTAGCAGATGCTCAGTATCACGGACCTCCCCAAAATGCTATTGAAGGGGTCATGGATATCCTCAACACTATGCATAGTCAAGGTTTCAAAATTCTCCATCAATCCATTTTAGTAGAGTTACAAGCTCTTGTCTCTCCAGAGCTAAATCTCGACGTACCTTCAGAGCAAATATATTCCGACCCCACAGAAACCTTTGACCTCCCCAGCTACCCAATGTCCCCCATCCAGTATCGCCTCCACAAGCTTATGATGGCAACCGACGGACCCCGTTATCAAATCGAAAAACAGATAAGACTGCTGGACATATACTCGCGAAAACGACACTGGCGCGAGTTCTGGGAGACATGGGGCATGTCTCGTCGCCGAGGGATTGTTGGGTCCTCAGTTATGTACGCTTTTATGTTCTCCAGGGTCGCGGAGACCAAGAACCAGAAAGCTTGTATGAATGTTCTTCGGGCTTGGACGGCGGAGATGCAGACTAAACATGTTGCACTTGAGGGTGCCGTAGCAGAGGCGGTTCGTGCATGTTTGATGGTTGCAGATCCGATGATTGCAAAAAGAGCTGCTGAGAATCCAGATGCTACTGGGGATATGATTCCGCTATGGGTGAAGGCTGGAGGGCTATCGGAGAGGGAAGGTCAAAATATGTAGTAATAGTTAAGATACGAATGTAAATTATGGTCGAATTCTCGACTTTGTACCACTCACATATGTAACACAACCCCTTTTACTTTCAGTGAGCCCTTGTCTTGGCGCCTTTCTGGTTAGAAACCAAAGTGTTCCAGCTTTTGTGCATGATGCTACATTAAAACATCACCACGCAACTTGTTGAACTTCAACGTCAAGTATGTTATACAACCACAAGTCCGCGATGAAGTTAGACGCTAGAACAATTCATAATGATTGGTTGGCTAGCAAATCATCAGCTTCTCCCGAGGGTTCATGCAGGCCTAGTACTGTAGTCCCTTGGTCAACCCACCCCACCCAATCAAATAAGCTTCACAATGTCTCACGATGAGGCTGACCACATGTGCGACCTCTATTTACTCACTGAGTGGGTTCCCTGATCTATAAAGTATCTCCTTATATCCAAATGCTGTCGCGATCGCATTTGAATTCCTCTCATCCCATCCCATCCCATCTGTCTGCTCACCCCAACCTTACTAAAGCAACATGAAGTTCCCTCCCAGCACCACAGCCACAGCCTTATACCTCCTGATCTCCTGCACCCTCCCAACCTCCCACGCCTGGGGCTCTCTCGGTCACGAGACCATCGCCTACATCGCCAGCAACTTCGTATCCCCAGCCACGCAATCACTCTTCCAAACCATCCTGCACAACCAAACCAGCTCCTATCTCGCCGGCGTAGCTACATGGGCCGATTCGTTCCGCTACACGGCCGCGGGGCGGTTCTCGGCGCCGTTTCATTTCATCGATGCGGAGGATGATCCGCCGGCAAGCTGTGGCGTGGTGTATGCGAGGGATTGTCCGGTCGAGGGGTGTGTGGTGGGTGCTATTCGGAATTATACGGCGCAGCTTCTTGATGCGGATTTGGGGGCTGGGAATAGGAATATGGCTGCCAAGGTAATTAAGAGAAACCAACACAAGATAATCTCAAAAATTGGAATCATATCTGACGCCGAATAGTTCGTTATCCATGTGAGCCCCGCGCCCTCACTCGTTTCTGGAGATAGCTAGGTACTTACTAAACGTTCTAGTTCGTAGGAGATATCCACCAGCCCCTGCACGACGAAAGCCTCGATCGGGGAGGGAACTCCATCCTCGTGACCTTTGATAATGTGCAAACAAACCTGCACCACGTCGTAAGGAAAACTGGCTCTTTGATTTTACCCTGCCCCCTTCTATTATGTTTCGTCTCATGTACTCTTACTCCTATAATTTCCTAAACTAGAAATACAAGCTCCATCCACTCCCGAAACCGTCTTGAATAGGAAATAACTAACTCCCCCGTGTTCTAGTGGGACTCCAACATCCCCGAGAAGCTCATCGGCGGGTATGCTCTCCCGGACGCCGAGAGATGGGCTACTGCTCTCACCACCGCTATCAAGACCGGTGTTTACAAGACCGACGCGGAAAGCTGGTTGCAGGGAATCGATTTGAGCGATCCGGTGGGTACGAGTATAAGATGGGCGGAGGAGGCGAATCAGTTTGTGTGTCAGACTGTGTTGCCGGAGGGGAAGGATGCGGTTGTGGGGAAGGAGTTGGGGGGTGAGTATTATGAGGCTGCGGTGCCGGTTATTGAGTTGCAGGTTGCGAGGGCGGGGTATAGGTGAGTTTTGTTCTGGAGATTTTGGATGGGTGACTGATTATGTGCGTTTTAGGCTTGCTCGTTGGCTTGATCTGATTGCTGCTGGGGGTAAGACCGAGTTGTAATACCGTATTAGTTAATATAAAGGACCTGGTCTACTAACTTTCCCGAGGGGGTAGACCTTAGCTAGGACATGATCTTATTTGTAATGTGCTAGCTGGCGTGGGACATTAAAAGTCAACTATATGGTCTTCTGCTGGGGACTGGTCTTATATCCTAACTAATACGGTAATTGCCAGGCGAAGGCCTGACTTTTTGGTATGGGGCATAGACCTCCAAGTCAGGAACACTAAAAAGTGAATTCCACAGCAAAAAGTGAAAAACTTAAATTAGTAGGGGTGTAGTAAATTAAGCGATAAAATTTATTTTCTAGCGGTCGCTATAGGCCTAAGAAATTCACTTTTTGCTGTGGAACTCACTTTTTAGTGTTCCTGACTTGGAGGTCCATGCCCCATACCAAAAAGTCAGGCCTTCGCCTGGCAATTAGCCTTGACATGGGCTGCATATTTACAAGTTTGTTGTATATAACTTCAGTGTCACTTTCTTGTCGCGCAGTTCAAATTCCATCATGGCTCAGAGAAGCTTTTCCTGATTTGGTTTACGGGAGTAAAGCTCTTCCGGATTTCTATTCTTGTGTTTAATACCCCAAATACCCCCAATACCCCAAACCAATCAAATGAAAGTTCTTCAAAAGCTCTATAACGCAGTCTTACTTCTCAATAACAAGTCTACGCTCAAGTACAGCAGATCACATATCGTCATAACTCATTCCTCCAACAAAAATCTCAAAAACGCTTGTGCAACCACAACACCATCTTGGTACTTATCCACCCTCCCAATCATCTCTTGATACGTAGCAGCATCAAAGATCCCAAGCGTATGCCTAGCGCCCAAAATCTCCCTCACAATCTCCTCATTAAACTCCGGGTGTCCTTGTACCGTGATAAGCCTCTTTGAAACATACATTCCCTGCACAGCACATTTCTCTGTATATGCCAGTGCCTCGACTCCTTCCGGGTATTCGTATACAATATCTCTATGCATTTGGTGCAATGCCTAAACCTATTAGCCCAAGTCTGCTTCATTGGGAGTTTCTCGAAACGGGGAAAACCCCAGACTCACCAACGCAGGTCTCCCAAAAATCTCCTGCCCCCGCTTCGTCAAATCCATAGCCGTAACACTCGCCTCCCACCCCTCCTCGCTCCTCAACACCTTAACCCCCATCGCCCTCGCCACAATCTGATGCCCAAAACAGACCCCTATAATCCTCACCCTCCTCTGCTTCAATATCACCTCCACAAACTCCACCAGCCTCACAATCCAAGCATCATTGTCAAAAGCATTGAATTTCGAGCCCGTGATCAGGATCGCGTCTATGTCTTCTAACGACGGGTACACCTGTGCGCTTTCGACATCGAAGCTGGATATTTGGAGGCCAGAGGTGGAGGAGAGGTTGGGGTGGGAGAGGGCGTCTGCTGCGGAGTTTAGGAGGGCTTTGAAGACGCCGCCGTAGCCACCGTATTTCGAGGCGGTTTTGGGGAGGGGGGCGCCGCATTCGAGGACTGCTATTCGGAGGGGGAGTTGTGGCATTTTGAGGGAAGTTGAAGAGGAGGATTAGTGATTTCGTAAGGTCTTGACAAAAGGAAATGGGAGTGAATGACTGTTGGGAGATTTCCCGGGCGAGTCATTCAAAGATGGGGGAAAGTATTTCTAGAGGGGGTGGAGGGGAGAGGGGAGGGGTCCTATGGGACGGATCAATGTTTATCCGACCGGTTACTGCCCGTCCCGTATGTAAACATTTTAAGGTTATTTATTCTCTCCTTTCCGGCCTTGTCCCGTCAACCTGTGAAGACACTGGGAAAGAACATTTATGTGTGATATGTACCTCGCATATTGCAACCGCCCAAGAAATGCATGTCGAGGTCAATAAATCCACTTGAACGGTATTCGGCTGGGCACACCCGCTGCTACAGTGCAGTAGCCGCATTACAGCATGCATCCTTGACTAATAATCTTTCCATTCAAACCTGGTGAACCTCCAAAGTGGGTTGCCCCACCAATACTCTCGTACCTTTTTAAAGCTTCACTTTTTTTTTCTCCTCCTCATTTCTTATTACAAACATTAACTCCTCTTCCTCTGGTTGTCGTTTGTTCATTGGAGGCTCTTGTTTACAATACAGGTCAAAGTTGTTTCTTCGCCGATCTCGGAGCACCAATTGCATATCTCCAGCTCACTGAGGGGTCACTGAGGGGCTTTGATGCCTGCTCTGCTGCACGGATGACTCCGACCTTGCATGTTGCATTGATAATACGACTTTGTAGTCCTGAATTGCCTACCCCCATTTGGTCTATAAACTCATTGAGCTACCCTACTTTCTAAAAGAAACTGGTTCCCCAAAAATGTCACCAACTTCAGCTCCAGCAAAGAGCGGTTCTGGAAGTCACCATGGTGGAGATGCTAATGAACGGACTGCTCTCCTTTCAGCAAACCTGGAGGGATCAAGTCATGGTAGCTCTTCTTGGGAAGATACTCTGAATGATGAAAATACCGATGAGGATATTGAGGCCAATGAGTTCGACAATCTTCTTTCCAGATCTGAATCCATCACCACGGGTCTTGGAATTGAACCAGAATCCCAGGCAACTGCTATGCTTCGGGGGCCGAGAAGATACGGCGCAGCCAAGTCAAAACATCGAGCAACGAGTCACGCAAGTAGCCGACGCAAATCTTTCACAAGCACGAACAGCAGCATCCCAGAAGAAGTAATCGACGAAGGAGAGGAGGACAAATCTGCATCGAAATCACCGTTTCTTGCTGGCGTAAGCGTCGCGAGATTCTGGCTCATTTTTGCAGGGATACTGGTTTCGTACTTTGTAGCCTGCTTCGATTCTACCATCATGGTGTCGTCTCATCCAATCATCACTTCATATTTCGAAAGCTCCAACAATGCTTCATGGCTATCGACAGCGTTTCTTCTGACTTCGACAAGCTTTCAGCCCCTGTTCGGACGGCTATCAGATACGATTGGACGGAAACCGCCTTATGTGTTCACCATGGCTGTTTTCTTGATCTCTACCGTATGGTGTGGTCTTGCTCAGAGTATGATAAGTTTCATCATTGCTCGAGCGGTTTGTGGTCTCGGGGCTGGAGGTATGATGACCATGGGTTCGATAATTACAAGTGATCTCGTACCAATTGAGATTCGTGGAGTCTATCAATCTTACATTAACATCGTGTTCGGTATTGGATCTGCCTTGGGAGCTGCGCTAGGTGGCGCGATTGCTGGTATGTATGTTTCCTTGTTGGACCAAAACGAATTTTGATGTCCCTTTTATTGTCTCAGGAGCTCTGAGACATGGAAGACTTCCGAATTCTGAAATATGTCTAGATATTACAATACTGACTCTGCAGATCACCTCGGATGGCGATGGGCGTTTGGTATCCAGCTTCCAGCATTGGTAGCCTGCCTGTGCATCGCATGTTTTACAGTCCCCAAGAACCTTGGGCTGGCAGACGGCGTACAGAAAAAATCATTATGGGAAGCAATGAAGGTTTTCGATTACAGAGGGTCTAGCCTCCTAACACTCTCTATTACTTTCCTCATCCTTGGATTGGTACGGCCCTTCCTTCCCTCGCATTCTGTCAGTACTAACTGAAAATCTAGAATCTAGGTGGAAATGTTTATCCCTGGTCCCACCCAATCGTTATAGTGTCCCTCGTTATTTTCGGCATTTGCTTCCCCCTATTCATCTGGGTGGAATCATTTGTAGACCTTCCCATTATGCCACTGAAACTTCTCATCAGAAACCCCCGCGCTGGCCTCATTATCAGCAACAGCATAGGTGCAATCATCGCCAACGCAGTCACCTTTAACATCCCTCTCTACTTCCAAGCCGTATTGCTTGAATCAGCGACTTCCTCTGGACTCCGCCTAATCGTCCCCTCAATCGCCGCATCAACAATGGGTACAGCGACAGGCTTCCTCATTACCTGGACTAAAAATCTCAAGTCTCCGTTGGTTGCAGGTGTATTTCTCGTGCTCATAGGAACAGTGGCACTATCTCTGATGCAGAGAGGAATGCCGGATTGGGCGTACCTGTTGTTCCTCATTCCGCAGAGTATGGGCCAGGGCTTCACATTCCCAGCGACATTCATGAGCGTGCTCGCCGTCTCGGAACAAGGCGAGCAAGCCGTTGTGACGAGCACGCTGATTCTGTGGCGATCGATGGGGATGGTGCTTGGGGTTGCGACGAGTAGTCTAGTCCTGCAAAACGCGCTATTCCACTACCTGAGGAAATTTGTAACCGGTCCAGATCGAGACAGGGTACGCTTACACTTTCCATCGTTCTATCCCAGAAGCTGACATATACAGGTCATCGAAGAAGTCCGCAAATCAGTCAAAGCAATCCCAACCCTCGACCCCGTCTACCGCGAACAAGTCATCGATTCCTACGCTGCGTCTTTACGAGCCACTTTCATCATGGCGGCTGTCCTCTCCGTTGTCGCAATTTTCCTTACACTCCCGTTAAGGCTCCCTAAATTAGGACAGAGGAAATAAGAGATTCGATGGGTGGACCCGGTGGAGGCGTTTAAAGGTATACAAATTGAGCATTGCATAAACTGTACTGGTCGTTTGGGAGGCATGGTATATCTAACAATTCTAGCGTTTAGCTTAGACAGCATGATTATTTCTAGCGTTTAGCTTAGACAGCGAGATTATTCTCCAGAGGCTTGCCTGCTACAAATTAAATAGCAACGCCATTCAAAGTGTCATGGGGGTAATCCTCTCACTGAATGAGCGATTATGTGATTCATTTCAAGTGCAACGTGCTGCCACTTTTTGTTCCCGGATAATTATCTCTCAATACCCAGCCTCCAGGCTCTAACATTTCTGCCGTTCATCTTCCACGCCGTCTTTCATACTAGCTACTTCTCCGTTTCAGGGCTGTAATAGTCTAATAGGTAACAGCGGTATGCTACTGTACCAAGCGTAACCGAATCCGTTCTTCATTTAACCGGCGCTCTATCCGAGCATCGCATTTCCCACGACCGCCTCGCTTAAGAAAGGGGGTCGCGTCGGGGTACCTATACCTACAACCTAAGTATAAAACTTAAAAATGCCACACCTCTTATTACCGGTATTTATAAAAGGAACATACTCATAAGAAGGATATATAGTATGCTGTGCTATTATAACACCGTATGCATACCCAGGTAAGTAGTCCAAGCATCCATTAATTCATTCACTTCATCCACTACCCCCGCACTTGTCTTACTCACTCCTAGTGCGTCAGCGCCAAACTCCCTAACATATAAGTATCCCACCGATTCCCACGTTCCTCCTCAGCCACCAAACACAGCGGGTTAAACGAGACGTGATTAGCAAGTGGTTTGGAAGACTGTGCGAGTTGTGCAGAGTTCATAGGTCGTGATAGAATGGGTGCAAGGTAAGGCGCTCTTCGGCATGTTTGTGGGGCAAATATATAGATGCAAGTAAGACTTGAGTTTTCATTTCCTTGGTTTCATTCATTCATCCAGTAACAGAATAGCTGTTATGTATACTAATATAGTCATATAAACAAACCCACGCGATAGAAAGCCATTCATCCATTTACTCCTCCCTTCGAACCCTTCCTCTCTACACGAGTCTACGGTAGGTGAATGAACAGGTCAAAGCTAGTCTTGGAGGCAAATGCCCCTGACCTTTTCTAGCAGCCGTATCTATTCGTATTCGTGGATTTTTTTTTTTTTTTTTTTTTCGTTTAGAGGTCTAAAACTTTATATACTGTAGGTAGCCTGCTTATTCGGTTCAGAGAAGTTTAGAGTAGTGTTACTGTAATGCTGACGTAAAACGCAACATGTCATGTTCCGGATGACATGTAGGGAAGGTTATGGTATTTAAACTACACTCGAGAGATCTCTGAAGCAAACCAGAAGATATACAGCAAGTGCAAACCAGCAAATGAGGAACGCGGAAAACGGTGCAAGGAGTCTTCGCTAATCCGAGCTGAAAACTTACTTACATCAAGGATGTAGAAGACTACTGTATTGGTGCTACAGTAGGATCATCACGCTACACACTGTGGAAACTCCCATTTCCTTTCATTCATTCATTCATTCAGTAACAGAATAGCTGTCATATATATCAATACGGTCATTGAACAAAGACACGCGATGGAAAGCTGCGGTATTCGTTTACTCTTTACTCTTCCCTTCCTCTCTATATAAATCCGAGTGAATATTAAAGCTGGTCTGAGAGCTAACATGGTGATACTTGAGAGTCAGAGCACGAAGAAAACTGTCTACGAGGCAGCTTTGCTAGAGGATTGCGTCTGACAGTCTGTGTGAGTTAGAATGCTTCTCAGAATATTACGTATTGGGATTTTTATATAGGAAGCCCGTAGCGTGCGGATCAAACCTAAGTTGCGACTGGTGGGAGTGTGGTGCAGTAGAGGACATTTATTCATCAATGAGGTCGCAGAAAACTCCAAGAAGAAAAGACAAGTCAGTTGAAGGAAATATGCTATAAATTCTTGCTGAGATTGATGGATTTTTCTTTCTTGGATTATTCATAATAGCCAAAGCCACTCGCAGAGTGCTCAACTACCAACGCGAATACTGCTCATACCGCTCATACCGTAATAGAAACCCAAACCCGAGGGGAAAACCCCAACCCAACCCAACCCAAGCCCATGCGCAAAAACAAAGTATGTATTACTTACAAACTTAATCGCTATCCGAAGACGAGCTATGGTGACCATGGCTCCGACTCCTACTATGATGCTTCTTGTGCTTCTTATGCTCCTTGTACGCCGGATACAACCCCCCCACCGCCGCTCCCCCTAGCATCGAACCGCCATACCCACTTCCACTTCCACCACCATAGCTCTGGCCTCCATAACCACCTCCCCCACCGCCATAGTTGCCACCGTGCTGATGATGCTGCTCATGCCCATGCTCGTATTTCTTCTCGTCCTTATGCTTCTTGTGCTTGTGCTCCAGCGCATTCGCGCCAATAGCGCCAACGACACTGCCGAGCACGGTGCCCAGCATGCCGCCCCCAGCTTTATGTCCGACG